>JASPKZ010002120.1:0-86794 GCA_030220185.1 Diploptera punctata
AATAGCATGAAAATGCTGTGATTGCAGTGAAGGACCTGCCTTCGGGCAGAATTACTATGGATGGATATATATTGCAGACTGCAATTCGAATCAACTGGTCACGGAGAATAAATTGTGTCGAATACATTGTATTGAATGTAATTTATTATGTCTTGAAAAGCACTTGAAATGGAAAACACTTTTACATGATTTAATTACATTCCCTCGCACTGATCTCACAATTGGCGATGGCGTTTATCGTGGGTTTACCGCGATAATAATTATTCAATGGAGTACTAACTCACTGATTATGTATTAATTATGAAGTTTAAATAGTCAGTCGATTCCCTATGATCTATTAATCTTTTAACGCGGTTACAAACAGTCGAGAGAATTGCTGCGTCTTATTTTACTTGCGGATACTATAAATTATCTTTGCGATTAATAAAAATGTTTAAGTCCCGATACTTGAGCTACTTCGGTGAAAATTCTAAGTCCTAAATTTAAGTTAACACTGGTGACCACGCTGCCAGTGTTTGATGATGAAGTGGGCCAGGCCCGAACGCAAGCACAAGTAGAAGTGTCTGAGGTTCACCTCCCTCGCCCATTACTTAAATTAGGTTCTCCCACTATATCGACCTCCTGGACCTGAGATCAGTGCTTAGGCACACGTAACAAATAATATGATTGGTTAATGTACCCTTACATTATAATAGAGAAGGCGTTACAAATTTGTTATTGGTGATCTTTGCCGACGGAGGTTGGGCCCTATCCGTGCTGGCTTCACGTACAGTCGGGTCACAAGTTTGTAACTTAGGCCACTGGGTTTTTCCTAGGTCATTTATCTTTATTTCTAGTAGGCCCTAACGCTTGAGTTTTCTCCCATCCCACACTTTTTCCCAAGATGAAATCCCCGCTCGTAAATTCAGTTATTGTGTTCTGACTGTCAATACAGAGGTGTTAAATCCTGTCTTACAAAAGATTGTCAGTCAAATCCTGAGAATAAAGGATTTTGTCAACATTTTAACTCTGTGTATGTGTCGGCCACTTCCGCCTTCGCAAAAGAAAGGGTTGCATTACCTCAGTTCTCTCTGCCTTGTTAATGACTAGTCATTTAGTTCCCATTAATGCTAATTTCGTCGGATCATTTTATTTGCCATTTATCCTTTCATAATCGTATTCTACTCGCTTTCCTGATTAATTTAAGTGTACACACATGACCTAGTCTGATAACTGCTTCTCTCAATGGTTTTTCTAATTTTTTATGCTTTTTATTGCCCGGCATTGGGATTTATTAATTTATTCAGTTACTCTATACAAAGGAGTCTGAGTGAATGACTTGGTACAGTTATTACGTTTCCTTTTTCCTGCAAAACTACAAACATTATTTATCTGAGATAATCATAACATAAAATAGTCCCACAGTCTGTGAGGAATATATATCATATTCATTTAAAGGAAGTGATACTTAAAATCTGAACTTACACAGTATAAATGCTTTCAATATGTAATAATTTATTAATTTTTTTAGAAATTATAAATGTACTATCTAGTTTTTCATTTCTGTTAACTTTTTCAAGATCAATGAATGATGGTTCATAGTGTTGGTTTTTTTTAGTGTAAAGATACTTCGATTCTTTACTGTACAAATATAATTACTACAAGAGAAAACTGCAATTATATTATACAGATTCCGAACCACTAAATTATCTATTTATCATTCCTTTCTAAAGTTAGAGGTCCAATCAAATTGACAGACCTCGACCCATCAACAAGGTTATAACTGAATAACCAAAAACTTACTTTCCCGTTTTATATCTCCCTTAATGGGACAGTGTTAATGTGGAGAGAATAATTTATTCACTGCATGTTTTTAGGCAAGTGTGTTATGGTGCTTGTGTGTGTGTGTGTGTGATATATATATATATATATATATATATAACTTCTTCTGAAACAACAAAAATCTTCTAAGTACTTTGTGAAAAAAATTAAAAAACTAAATTTCGGGTAAATGGAATTGTACTATTTAGCCCATCCTACCCAAATTATATATATATATATATATATATATATATATATACAGGGCAAGTCAAAATGTTGTGCAGGTTTTTCAGAAATTTATTATGTGAAATGTAATGAACATATAATATCGTGAGACATATTGTATGAAAGGTAAACTCTCAAAGTTTAGTTGTCCACTTCTAAAGTTCCGCGTTCACCCGCAAGATGTCAACAGCAGAGCAGTAAAGGAAAATGGCGTTGACTGGGGATCAGAAGTCTTTCTGTGTGCTTGATTACCATGTAAACAATCTGTGACTAGTGTTCAACGACATTTCCGTACCAGATACGATAAAGACCCGCCGGATGGGAGATCCATTCGTAAGTGGTACACACAATTTAGGGATTCAGGCTGTATCTGTAAACGAAAATCGACTGGCCGTCCGTCGACGAGTGAAGAGACAGTCGAACGCGTTCGCACATGCTTCGTGCGGAGTCCACAGAAATCCACCTACCGGGGAGCGACAGAACTTCAACTACCACAAAAAAACTGTATGGCGGATTCTCCGGAAACGTTTACAGATGAAACCCTACCACTTGCAACTGGTTCAAGCCTTAAAACCCGCCGATTATGCTTTGCGAGCGTCCTTCTGTGTTGATTTTCTCGCATTAATGGAAGAGAATGAGTTCCATGAGAGGGTAGTTTACAGTGATGAAGCGACTTTCCACCTTTCAGGAAAAGTGAATAGACACAATGTAAGGATTTGGGGAACTGGTAACCCCCATGCAACTCTGGAACATCAATGCGATTCTCCGAAAGTGAATGTCTTTTGTGCCATTTCCCATGCAAAGGTTTATGGGCCCTTTTTCTTTCATGAACGTACTGTGAACGGACATGTTTTCCTTGATATGCTACAACAATGGCTCCTTCCGCAGCTTGAAGCGGATAGTCCAGATTTCATTCTGCAGTTGGATGGTGCCCCTCCACATTACCATGGCAGTGTTCGAGACCATTTGAATACGGCTTTACCACAACGCTGGATAGGCCGTGCATCTCAGGGTGATCAACAACTCATTCATTGGCCACCCTCGTTCACCAGATCTAACCCCGTGTGATTTCTTCATGTGGGGTCTTGTAAAGGATCATGTTTACGTACCACCACTTCCAACAACACTGCATGAACTGCGTGCCCGCATCACAGCAGCCATTGCTGATATCGACCGCGGACTGCTACAGAAAGTTTGGCAGGGAGGTTAATATCGGCTTGACATCTGTCGTGTAACAAAAGGCGCTCACATAGAACATCTGTGAATATTTAAAAAAAACTTTGAGAGTTTACCTTTCATACAATATGTCTCACAATATTATATGTTCATTACATTCACAATAATAATTTCTGAAAACCTGCACAACATTTTGACTTGCCCTGTATATATATATATATATATATATATATATATATATATATATACATATATATGTACACATACACGGACATACGAACATATCCATAGTCAACCCTATTCTTTTCGGAATTATTTCCTTGAAATTAAAACATGAGAAGGCGTATACCGTAGTTATTCAACAATCATATTTAACATTATCTGAAATACAATCTTTTCATGCAATGCTATAAGTTGTTTTGTATGCTGATTTCAGATGAAAAAGAGAAAGACGTTCGGTTTTTTCCATGTGGCGATGTTACCGCGACAGCGATACTTGCACAGAATCTTCTGCAGTTCAGCATCCCTGTGCCGATGGTTGCCGATATAAAGTAAGTTTAGATATAGGCTTACATATATAGAACTTGTGGAAGTACACTATTTCGCCATATTGGAGGGGGAAGGGAGAGGGGGAGAGGAGGGGGAGGGTGAGAGGGGGGGGGGGGGGTAGAGGGGGAGGGGATGTAAGAGGGGGGTAGGCGAGAGGGATGGACAAGGGGGAAGGGGGGGGGGAGGGGGATATGATGGAGGGGAGGGAGAATGGGAGGAGAGAGAGGAAGAGGGGGAGGGGGAGGGGAGAGGGAAGAGGGGTGAGGGAAAGGGGAGTGGGTGGGTGAGGGGGAGAGGTGTGGAGAGGGGTAGAGAGAGGAGAGGGTTATGTATGGGGAGGTGGAGGGGTGGAGGGCGAGGGGAGAGAGAGGGGTTAGATGGAGGGAGGGAGAGGGGAGGGACGGAGAGAGAGGGAGATAATGAGGGTAGAGGAGAGGGGGTGAGAGAAATGGAGAGAGAGGGGTGAGGGAGAGGGGGAGAGAGGAAATTAAGGAGAGAAGGGGCGGAGGGGAGAGAGGCTGGGAGGGGTAGAGAGGGAGAGAGAGGGAAGAGAGAGGGAGATGATGGGGGCAGAGAGAGAGGGAGGAGAAGGGGGGAGAGGGAGGGGAAGGGAGGTAGGGTAGGGGAGGGGAGGGAGAGGGAGGGAGGGAGAGAGGGAGGGGGAGAGAGGGAGAGAAAAAATGATAATGACTGGGAATCAAACCTATCCTGCTTCCTGCACTCAAGTCAGTCTATCTCTATTAGCGACTTCGACAAACAATTGTACGGTCAGTAAATTTTTAAAACAAAGATTAACTATGTTTGTAATTTATCTCAACGATGAAAAATAATGAATATACTGTATTTTCAGACTTAGTGTAATTCATTAGATAATAGACAAATTAATATTTTTATCTCGAGATAGTGTTATGTATAATTAACACTTTATATTTTAACTTATATAATGATGGAAATAGGAAACTTAATATAAGAACATATTATTGATTCTTTAATGAATCCAATAATGAATAGGGAGAGAAAAGTAATTGAGGTTAGAATACTACAAAATTTAATGTGTTCTACATTTCGCGTATTGTAAATCTTTCGTTGCATGATATATTCTTTAGTAGCTTATAATCATTTAATTTTGAAACTAGCATTTACATTTACTGTTGGTGGCTTTTAAGAGTAGTATTCAAATAATCGTCAACCTCTATTTAAGTAAATCACAGTGTTTAGGAATTAAGAATATTTTTGAGCATTGAAAATGCAGGTTGAAAAGCATGTCATGCTCAACGGCTACGCTCGTGCGCCGGCATGGAAGCTGATCAATAACAGGACCAGGGTTTACAAGAACTGCGTTCACGGAGCCGAGTGAGCCACATCTCCGTCAGCTGTTGTCCGTCAATGTGAATATCGCGAACAATTACACACTCAATATGACTACCACTTCATATCGAGAACACAGTTTCGCGATCGCGTTTTTATCTCAACATGGGATGTCATTAAAACAAACAACTAAATAAACTGCTACCATCTTGTTTTTCAAGTGGATTTTTATTATAATCTGCAGCTACGTTAAAACGATATAGACGTAAGAGGTGAGTTAATACATTAGAGATAATGTTTGATATGCTGTTATGTTGTTGATTAGTTTTAATATGTACACTTCGCAACTAAACTCACATTGGTTTGCACATACTATTCTGATAATTAAGATTAGACTAGTACGTAGTTAACCTATACCATTACAAACTATGGTTTGTTCATGTATAACCAACCGCCAATGTTTAAAATCCAGACGATATAGAATACCCATGAGATTATTTATTTAATATCAAAAGATAAAATGTGAAATAAAATTATAATTTAAAGGTTTATTACCATTTTATAGAATGACAAACTACAAGCAAGCAATTTGTTTTAAAATGACTAGAGCGAAATTCATAAGGACGCGTCATGGGGATGGAGTTAGGTTTAAGATGTTAAGTAAGGTTAGGAAATTTGTATTACTTTGTATTAGCGTAGGTTCGATTGGATTGTCTTAGATGAATTATCTTAGTTTGCGGTACAGTCACGAGGCAATATTGTTTGTCTGCAAACTTTGTTTTCCTTCTATATTTAATATTACATTTATCACTTTTTTGTTTTCCTTGTTTACTAAAAAGTTTATAACCTAGAGATTATATAGGTTTAATTGTTTAGAAATATCTTATTTTAAATATTAATTTTTCCATTTTAGTCCATATTTGATATTAAATGTATCACTTTTTTTATTTGTTTACTAAGACGTTACATGCATCTAGATATCATCGGTTTAATTTTTATAAATATTTTATTTTACTTATTATTTTTTTATTTTTTCGTCCATTGCTGTGATCTCGGGGTAGAGTCGCTGCCTCGTACACAGCGGACCCAGGTTTGATGCCCAGTCGGGATAAGTTTCCTGGGTTTTTCTTCACCTGTAAGACAATGTTAGGAAAATTTATGGCCAAAAGGTCCCCGAACATCATCTGGCTATCATAATCATTATGATCATATTTGCCACATTTAGTTGAATGTGTGTATGGGTGGTATGTTTCGATTTAATGTTGTGTTGTCTCGGAGGAGGACCTGATATTGAGCTGATAACTCATTCAGCGAGGCCCTCCAAGTCTTTCTGGGGTCAAAAAAGTATGTGTGAGATCCATAGTTTGAAATCCCAGCCGACAGGCCTTGCCACTGTAAGGTCCTGGTGACATGTACACATGTAAAATGTACCTATAAAGTGTGAGGTTAAAGTTAGTTAATGGAATGTGAATTTTAAATTTTTTTTAAATATTTTTTAATTACTTTAGGTACTTAGATAATATCCGCACTTAAATATTCTACTATAAAAATTTATTGAAATAGTTAGAATTTGGTGTTTTACCAGAAAATTCTGACATTGTATACAGCTTTTATGTAATAGGTGTTGCATTCACCATTGATAAAACAATACATGAAGTAGTACTTAGTTAAAAATAATAATATCTAGGTAAATAATAATAATAACAATATTAATATAATAATAATAATAATAATGATGATGATTAATGATAATAATTGATAATAATGATAATGGTGATGATAATGATGATGATAATAATAATAATAACATAATAATAATATCGGTCTGTCTGTCTATACCCGTATATCTCAAAGTGAGGAAGGGTGCTCCCTAGTGAGAGAGCTACTTATCTAATTTAGTTATGCTTATTTCCTCATTGATATCAATGAGTGGCAAGTGATTAGCTCATCGCCTCATAGAGACACCAAATATGCAACTGAGATATTACTTGGACGGGAAGGGCCGTTTAAATTTTCCTCAGATGCTCTAATTTAGGGCTTGATTTTCTTTCACAGCCCGAAAATCTCAGACTCGGGACCTATACTACCTAAAGTCCCTCCCGTAGGACCTTTCACTTGGATTTTTCAATCCCAAAAATTCAGGGACCCTTGGGACCCAAGGATAAGAACTCAATAAACATAACCTATTGACTGATGAGATGATCAATAATAATAATATAATATATAATATAATATAATATATAATGTAATATAAATATAATATAATATAATATAATATAATATAATAATAATATAATATAATATAATATGCATATAATATATATAATATAATATAATATAATATAATATAATATATACAATATAATATAATCTAATATAATATATCTCATCTACATCTACTCTCCTATCGATATACTCTCCTCTCATATCAGCTCTCTCCTCTCCGTCTCCTCATCCTCTCCTCTCCTCTCCTCTCCTCTCCTCTCCTCTCCTCTCCCTCTCCTCTCCTCCTCTCCTCCTCCTCTCATCTCCTCTCCTCTCCTCTCCTCTCCTCTCCTCTCCTCTCCTCTCCTCTCCTCTCCCTCTCCTCTCCTCTCCTCTTCCTCTCCTCTCCTCTCCTCTCCTCTCCTCTCCTCTCCTCTCCTCTCCTCTCCTCTCCTCTCCTCTCCTCTCCTCCTCTCCTCCCCTCCTCTCCCCTCCTGTCCCTGTCCTGTCCGTCCTGTCCTGTCCTGTCCTCTGCTCTCTTTTCTCTGCTCCGCTCTGCTCTCTGCTCTGCCCTCTGCTCTCTGCCTCATGCTCTCTGCTCCTGATCTGCTCTCCTCTCCTTCATCCTCCTTTTTTAATGGAATTTCGCCAGTATGGGACCAGTGGCCACCCAGCATCGTGAGGAATTTGGGTAGCTACAATAAGTAGCGACTCCAGGTTGAGAAAACTATCTATAAGGGCTGGGGACCCGACATGATGACCACATATCAACCCTGCACTGGTTGGATCATCGTCTACATTCGTGATTAGCTCATGTAGATGTGAGGCCATGAACCGGCTGGTAGGCCAAGGACCTTCAGGGCCTGTCGCGTTGTGGAGTTTAAAAATAAATGATTAATAATAATAATAATAATAATAATAATAATTATAATAATAATAATAATAATGATAAATAATAATAAACATTAATAACAATAATAATGATTGGTAATATTTTAATGCAGTCAAGTAGGAATTGCAACAAGGAATAGGCTACATATGAATATAGTCTATTGAACGAGATTTTTCTATAACACAGGCCATATTTATACAGGTTTCAATCCTCGGAGGAGAACAATTTTACGTTTTCCTTCAAAACTGTGAATTAATTTGTCTACTATTTTGTTTTTGGGCAATAAATAAAATGCCTCAACTACAGAGATATTTCTGTGTTAGTTAAAGAATAATACACTAGGTCAGACCCGGGTGTCTAGATACTCAGTGCGAAAGTGCCTCTCTTTATGTACAGTTTTCGATCACTTAGCTGCATACATAAACGGTATTAAGTCATGATCAGTGGGCACAATGCATTTTACGTCACCAGTAACTATAAGATACACATTTTGAAACATACAGCACTGAACTTGTTTGAATTTTCTCTTATTTGTAGTCTGTGCGACAATATTTGTGTGAGCGCACGGGCGCTCTGGGTACCCTGCACCCCAGTAAAAACCTGCAAAGATAAAACAAAGAAATTAGTAATGTTGTACAGAATGGTTTGAGAGAGGGATCTTAAATTAATTATTTAACTGGCTCGCTCGAACACTTAGGAAACTCGCATGTCAAATGCCGCATTCAGAAAAGCCCTCCACGGGGTTCTATAATTAGCCAATTTATTCCAGGTTATCTTCTATATCCAGTTCCATCCGAATACTACTCTTCCATCTATGCTTAGGGGTACCTAATTGCCTTTTCTCCCAAGGATTTCCAAATAAAAAATTGAAATCTTTTCGGTCATCCATTTGAGCTATATAATTGTCAAACTCAATCTAATAAACTTAATAATCTGACAATATTATGGCAAGGTTATAAATTTTGAAGTTACCTATACAGATGTCGAGGATAAGTATAGGAGTCATTCAACTAAGTACTTATTATTTTTTTTAATATATGGAGTTAGTTACCATATTTTTTACCAACTTGTGACATTCAAAATACTCCACGTGCAAATTGTATATTTCATTTCAGAATTCCTATATTCATTCGACCAGTTTCTAGAAAAAAAATGCAATTACTATCTGCTTTGAATTTGTCAGAATACTAGTTTATTCTGGATGTTAACTGAAAACTAACGAGAGTGCTTTAAAAATACTGTAAAAATAACTTTTGCTACATTTTTAAAAACTAGTTTAATTAGTCTTTAGATCAGCGTTTTCCAACCTATTTTCAAGTTGTGGCACACGAAAGGTGTAACTTGAATTCTCGCGTCATATTTATTCATCATACACACTATCCTCATTAAAAGTAACATTTTAAAATTATTTTCAATTTTATAATATAAATCTAATTGTAACTTAATGAAGTAAAATTATTACAAGTTAATATGAGCATAATAATTCACATCTTGGAATTTGTATATGTGGGTAGCGTGTGTTACAAATTACAGTTACAGTATGACAATAATAATTAATATAATAATAATAATCAATAATAATATTATTATTATTATTATTATTTAATCAATTAATATTATAAAATTTCAATAATTCAAACAAGTTCGCATAAAACAAGTTAATTTGTATTTGAGCTTGGCGTGCTTTCGAATCTTCTTTATTTGTGGCCGAACACATGAAAAACACACCCTCATATCGCCTTTCGGAGTCTACTTGCACTTCACCGTTTTCATTTCAGAAAATCGTGTTTCATTTAAATGTAGGAAAGGGAAATAGCTTTAACAGACTTCGTAGAAAGAATTGTATATTCCTTCCGAAGAGAAATCCAGAATGGTGCCATGTTTGCGTTGAGTGCTGGAGCTTCAAACCTAGGTCATTTCTCATCTTCACCAGTTAATTTCCTTCATAAACATTAATTATCCTGACTGAAAACAGTCGATTGAAGCCAACTGAAGCATAAGAAAAATTAACATTTATTCACAGAAGAGACAACTGCCTGAAATTAGTGTTATTTGTTTCAATTTTGTTGTACTTTGTAAGCTCAAACATCTCGAAGTTATGATTTTTAGTTCTGTCTACCCAAAGTAAAAAGTATTTCCCTAAATGTGCAAATTTTATCACTTGAGATAAAACTATTTTTTTTACCTCCATGCTTTTGTTCAGTGCATTTATTGCTTGGAATATGTTGGCAAAAAGAAAATACTTTCTTGCATCAACAATCACTAAGGAAATCAGCATATTATTTTTCTTAACTAAAGAAACAATATTATGAGAAGTTCATGAAATATTGACAATAAGCCACCGCGAGACAATCGTCTCACTTCTTTGCGAATAAGCAGATGTTTGTATTTAAAATCCATTGAAGAACATGGATATGGAAATAATCTTGTTTTTAAAGTAAATGCTTTTATGTAATTAACCATTTTTCCTACTTGATTTAATATTTCTGCAAGTTCAGGAACATCTAGGCTCATGCCTCCACCCCTTGGGATACCTCGGTCAAAAGACCATACTCCCAAGTCCCAGACTTGTCCTCCTATCTATTTCGCGTCCACATTCAAGAGTTCTCGGCCTAAAACCAACACCTCTAGGAAGAAGGTGTTGGAGTTGCAACTTCGGGAATTGCTGAGCTACATAGTACGTCAGGTCGCTCATTACTGACGACCCCACAGTTGGTCCACGGGCTCCTTGAGCCTAGCCGGGAGGTCTGCTGTCTCAGATCCACCGACCGTTCCCCTGTTCTACCTACAGGGATGTATACTGCAGCCGTTGTGAGACCGGCTAGGGCTTGAGTCCACAAGCCCCACAGTACGCGACTTGAGTACATCATCTCCTGGTGACCCCATAGTTTGTCCACGAGCCCGTAGGCTTAGCCGGGAACCAACACAGTTGCTCCTCTCTGCACTGGTCCGAGCTGTGCCGTGGTGTGCCCCCAGTGACGTGTTCTGTTGCAGTTGTGGTCCAGCACGGAGCTCGCAAGCTGCAACAGGTGAGCAATAGTACGGCGCTCAACTCCTGCCGACCCCACTAATGGTTCACGAGTCCCTTGGACTTAACCGGGAGGACTGCCTAGCAGATCCACCGACCTTTCTCCCAGTGCACCACCTGGGGACGTGTTTAGTTGCTGAAGTGGGTCCAGCCTGAGCATTAGTACGTCAGATCGCTCAAATCCTGACGACCTCACAGATTGTCCTTGGGTCACTCGGTTCCGGAGTCGGCGCTAATCCCCCACCAAAAGACTGCGCTTCCTCCTTTTCCAAGCTTACTGACCTGGTGGTAATTCCCAGCATTACGCTCGGTATTGTCCCAACCAGCCCGTTCGCAAGACTAGGCCTAGTCGTGCCGCTGCAGTGAGATCAGCCCACTGAGCAATGTAGGCATCCAGGTGCTCATCGCCCATGATGCCTCCACAGAGGTCCTCGGGTTCATTGAACCAAGAGAAAGGAGCTTCTGATCTCCAGTCTTCCACCGCTTCACCACAGCGGCCGCTGATCCCGCTGTGGGCTGGGATCCACGAGCTTTGACAACGGGCCGCTCATCTCCCTGTTGACCCTACTTATGGTCCGCGAGTCCATCGGACTTGGAAGGGAGGACTGACTAGCAGATCCACCGACCTTTTCCCCACTACGCCACCGAGGGGACGCGTTTTGCTGCTGAAGTGGGCGCAGCACGAGCTATGTACTACGTCAGGTCGCTCGAGTCCTGACGACCTCACAAATGGCCCGCGGGTCCGGACTGGACCTAGCCGGGAGGAATGCAATGCAAACCACCGACCGTTCCCCTATCCGCCACCCGGGGACGCACCCTATTGCTGTTGTGAGCACAGCTGGGGCCCGAGAACCTGACCCCCAGGGCAAGTTCAGGAACAGGTGACTTAGAAGCAAGAGCTTTTTGTTTGGAGAAAACAATGTGCAAAGAAAATTTGGAAAGCGTTAAGTATCAATCGGATAAGCGCCATTTAAAAAAATAATATTTTGATACCATCTGTTGAACTGGCTCATGAAGTAAGTTACGCACACTTTTAGCGTCAAATCTTTGAATTCTGTGTTTTGCAACAAACTGCTATGCAACTAGATCGTCATAAATACTAATATAAATTTTGCAACATGCAGCTTGGCGCAAAATGTTCCCGCTGTTATATTGTTGATGCCTAACCGAATATTATTGGTTTGGCGCTGCAATATATATATAGTGAAGATTATCAACTCAGTGCAGTGTGATGTTTTAATGTTATAATGACACCCAGAGCTTACAAAATTTGAGATATTATGGTTTATAAGAACTACCCTCAAAATGTAACGGCTACTTCTGTCTGGTATGTAAGAATTTTATTTATTACTAATACCCAGCATGCGTTGCTACACCTAAATAAATGATAATGTGTTTTTGAATTTAGTTGAATAAGTAAAAGGAAAAATAATATATAAATTTATATCGTTATTATTTTTCTATACCCCGTGCTGATTACCCGGCGTTGCTCGGGAATCTACGCGTCCCGATGTACTTGGCATAAATGAGCTGAAAGACAAAATTCGTTATTTTGAGTTATCCATAAAAGAATATCCGCCATGCGCTGCTATGCTTGCTGGGGAATTTATTATCCCGATCTTGTTGGCATCACTGAAAAACAAAAATAGTTATTGTGAGTTATCCTTAAAAGATAAACATATGCTGTCGCGGACTTTTCTGTAGAATTTTTTGAGATATTCAATTTTGTGTACAATAATGTTGTGTATTTATTATGGTTTATGCAGCGTATGCCATTTTAGCTTACAAAAGCGACATATTTTCACGTTTTTTCACTACAGAAGGTGATTTTTAAGGGTGAAGGGTTTGAGCATTTAAACTCTCTTATAACCTATAACCTTTCCGGGAAAATCTGAACATTTTGCAAAAAGCCCCATGACAATCGGATGAGAATGGTATGGCAAATCCCCGATCTCCTTGGCATCAACGAAATACAAAAATGGATATTGTGTGTTATCTGTAAAAGGAAAACATATGCTGTCGCGGACTTTTTTTTTAGAGTTTTTTGAGATATTCAATTCTGTGTATATTAATTTTGTGCATTTGTTATGGTTTAGGCAGCGTAAGCCATTTATGGGTAAAAAAGCGACTATTTCACGTTTTCACAACAAAGGGTGTTTTTTTTAAGGGTGTAGGAATTGAGTATCACACTCTCTTACAGCCTCTATTCATCTCGGGAATCTCCTGAAAATTTTGCAAAAAACCCCATCACAATCGGATCAACGGTATGGCTGCGCATAAAGTAGGAACAAACTAACAAACTTTCGTTTTTATATATTAGATATGAATTATATTATATTGTACGCGAAGTCGATATACTCCTATTTTATAAACATAAAGTTAAAAGAAAATTACACGCTTGTCAATTCAGAGGTCATTGTAATAGGCGGCGGAGTTAGAAGATCCACTGTTCATCAGTTAGTAACATTCGTTATATTTTTTTGTGAAATGAAAAGTGTGTAACTAACTAACCAACCCAGTGGCACTATCGAACCTGTAGGTTCATGACCGCACGGACACAATTTCTCCATACATCCCTATCCTGAGCCAATGTTTTCCAATCATCCCCTGTATAATCTACTTTCCTCAAATCATAGTTAATGTTGTTTTCCCACCTCATTCTTGATCTACCAACTGGGCGTTTTCCCTCTGGTTTTCCTACAAGAAGCTTCCATGCACGTGTTTCATTCCCAATTCGTGCCACATGTCCTGCCCATTGCAGTCTACGAGACTTAACTGATCTCATTATATCTGGCTTCCTATAAAGACCATGTAATTCACTGTTATGCAGTCTAATCCATTCATCTGTCCGTTCATCTCTCTTTGGTCCAAAAATGTTCTTAAGAACTTTATTCTCAAATACTCGTAATCTCCTTTCCTCCCTTAAAGTAAGAGTCCATGTTTCGCATCCATATAATATAACTGGTAGAATAATAGTTTTATATATTTTGGCTTTAATGTTTTTTGAAAGGAGTTGGGAAGTCAAAAGACTCTGTAATGCATAATAGCACGCATTTCCAGAATTGAGTCTATGTTTAATTCCCTTTGCATCTCATTCCTATTTGTGACTATTGTTCCTAGGTATTTGAATTCAGCCACTTCCTCAAAATTTGCTTCATTTGTTATTAGCTGTCCATTTCCATTATATAATATATTTCTATGTGTGACCATTTATTTTGTTTTATTGATATTTACTTCCAGTCCCAATTTCTTAGTGTTACTCAGTAGTGTGTGCGTGTTGGTCTTTATATCTCCTCGCTATCGCCCAATATTACTACTTCATCAGCATAAACTAACAGCTTATTAATACCATTGAGTTGTAGGCCTTTTCATTCTCTAAAGATTGATGACATGCTCTAGTACAAAATTAAATAGTTGAAGAGATAGTGCATCTCCTTGCTTCAAATCATTCTGGATTTCAAAAGTGTCCGAAAACTGTTTGCCTACACGCATCCTACTCCTTGTGCCATTTAGACACATTCGTATAAGTCTAACTAACTTTTAAGGAATTCCGAACTCTAGCAGGATAATACCTTAATTGAAACATATGCTTTTTTTGAAGTATACGTATAGTTGATATACAGTACCATTATATTCCCATTTATTTTCTAAATCTGTCTTAAGCTAAAAATCTGATCTGTTGTAGACCTGTTTCTTCTAAATCCAAATTGATGATCTCCTAAAATGTCATCAATATGCTTACCGGTGTTTTAAAATATTTATATAGTTAATGTAAACGGCGATGTTTGAAAACAAATTATAAATGTGAGGTTATGTATATTCACTGCAACTCGATCATATTATTTATTGCCAAGTAGGATCGCAATATTGTAAGAATGCACTCTAGTGAAGAAGTAATGAAACACATCAAACTATTATGTTCAACATTATAGGTTAATCATTTATATTTTGAAAAAACAACTCAGTAGAATCACTGAATCTATTCATTATTTGCTATATTCAATGTATTTGTTGGAGAAAAATAATGGTCTAACTTGTTCAGAATATTAAAAAAGGAGGAGCATTCTTTATCACAAAAGCAGGAGCTGATAAAGAGAAATCGATAAAGAGCGAGGTGAAATACGACTGTCATTGGTGTAAAACAGAATTCATTGAAACGTGATTGGTCATTGACTACCATTTGCGACATGAGTTAAAAAGTCATCATAAATGTACCAATTAACTAGCTGTGAATAAATATACTGTTTTCACTAAATTAAAATTATTGAAAGAATTCTGCCTGTATAAGTGCTCTTGTTATCGCCGAGAAGGAAGAGCCCATCGCTCTCAGACCGTCGAACCTACCCCACAAATATATAAAATTATTTGTATTATTTACTGTTGTTCCACTTATTTTAAGTATTGCTTGCAGTTACATAAGCATATTATTCGTCATGTACATGCTTTTTGAAAACGTATTATAGTTCAAAATAAAAATTTAGTGTGCAAGTTGATGGATGTCTATCGATATTTTTTACTGTAAGGAATAAAATAAGTTATTTCACAAAATTGTTAGAGTATTTCTGTTTTTTTGTATGTACTGTAATTGTATGAATACATTGGATTTATCAAGTCAGCAATAATTATATAGCTCTTTATGGGGTTTAAATCGTAAAAAAACTTCAAACGTTTTTTTTTCTCGAAACTTAATGACGCATTGCCGGTTTTGCATAACGTCGTCCATTTGTTCTTTTGAATTGCTAAGGCAAAAAATAGTTTTGTAGAACGTTATAGATGGCCGCGCGCGCCTCTGTGCAAATTAACTAGATTTCCATGACAAACTTTCTGCATGAAAATAATTACTTATTAAATGTCACTTAGTTCTTTGGGAGAGCAATTTACAAAATATAAGCTGTTCTATGACACTTCCATCATGAATGAATCTGACAAATGCTATCAACTCTGCTTAATTTGTGACGTCAGTTGACTTTTCTAGCTGCATAGGAAAATATACAACTGTTCAAGTAATTCTAGAGTGCGATATTTAATATTTCTTGACTTACCTTGAATGCGTCTACTAATGCAGTGGAGGAAATTGATATAAAGGCATTTGTTAGAAGTGAGAACACAAGTTTATTTATTCTTTCTTTGGCACTTTTCTATCTTAACTTAGGAAGTGATTGAGTATAAAACACACACAAATAATGTCAAAATTAATTATCCAATTCCGTCCAAAAAAGTACATGAAAACAGAAACCACTCTCACATATGAGTGAAAATTAGTATAAAGGCACTTTGTGCATTTCAAAAATTAAACTAAAAAGACTGAGCACAAAGTTTACAACAAAGTTCTAAAATTTAGTTGAACCTCCATTGTTCTTAATTACTTGGAAGATTCTCTTTGGCATTGACTTGATGAGGGTGTTTATTTCTTCCACTGAGATTAAAGCCCACTCTCCCCGAATAGAATTTTCAGCTCAGTCACTGTTCCAACTGCCGTCCATTGCGATACACACGCCTTGCCAGGATCCCCACAAGTTCTGAATCGGGTTTAAATCAGGACGTCTGGCTGGCCACATCAAAAGTGGTATTTCTTTCTTCCTGAACCACTCCTTTGATTTGGCAGACACGTGAATGGAAGCATTATCTTGCTGAAAAATTAGATCTTCGCCAAATTCCTCATACATTCTTATCAATTCGGACTCCAGAAGCTCCTCAGTGTAGGACTCAGAATTCATCTTGGTGCGTATCCATGCTATTTTTGATCTTCCTTTAAAGCAGAATGCTGCCCAAATCATAACGCCTCCACCACTAAAGTTTCTACTCATTCTAACTTCTCTTCAGTACGGAGATCGTGGCAGTAATACTGAAAGCCACCCAGGCCCGTCCAGATTAAAATTCTTCTTGTCACTGAATATTACTTTATTCCATTCTGAGGTCCAGGGCATATGTTCTTCAGCAAAAGTCATTCTAGTTTTCTTATGTTCATTGTTCAGAGGTGGTTTACTAAGACGTTTTTTTTTAATTTTAGGTTCTGGTCGTCTGACAGAATTTGTCTTACTCGTCTGGCTGTTTCTGGCAACTTCAAATCAGCCTGGATTTGAAAAGAAAACATACTCTTACCCTTTGCTTTACGTAAAATGAGACGTTTAGTGCGCTCACAATTTTCTTGTCCGTCCACACTTCCCGTTTTTTCCATATTGTTAGCCCAGTTTGACAAAATTATCAATGACACATCTTGAAGGTCCCAATTTCGTAGCTATTTGTCGATTAGAAAGGCCCATCTGCTTGAAGGCACTAACTCTTGCTTTCTCTTCATTTGATAGAGGCTTTCCACGCGGCATTGTACGTACTACTGACTTATAACTGATGAACTATGCTCACAGACACGTCTTCTCCATGTAACTGCAGTGTTTTTTACATTTATGTCTGTGTAAGAGCCAGAAGTTGACCTGCCTGTATAACGATTTTCACCCCTAGGACAGCGTTTTCTTAGTTTTCACGTAATATTTACGTATATAATAAACAACTTTTATAAGATTCATGATGTGTTCCGTTGAGGTTTATTCAAAATTAATATAAAATTATAGAATATTCACCTGAAAGGTCCGTCTCCTCAACTTAATTATCATTTAACTGTAGCGCTTTCGGGACTTGTCCCATCATCGGCAGGATTCAAACTGGTGTTTCACTGAAGATCTGGTAGAGGGGGTTGCATGTATTGGGTTCGTTTTCGTTTATCAGGCTGTCGTTGTGAGCTGCTTTCATGATTTCCATCTCTTCGAGTACGTTTATCTTCGCTGGATTATTTTCTCTGTGCATCACTGTTAGGGTGTTTTCAATATTTAACATGCGATGTCCTTCATGGATAACGTGTTTTGCATAGCTTGATTTACCTTCTGCGTGAACGAAGTCTCGAAAATGTTCTTTGAATCTGATGTTAAAACTCCTGTTTGTCCTTCCTATATAAAATTTGTTGCAGTCCTTACATGTCAGTTTATAAACTCCTTTGCTGTTGAAAATGTTATTTTCTTCCTGTTATTGTTTATTATGTTGTTTAATTTGTTATTGGTTCTGTATGCTATTTTTACGTTTTTATCGGCTTTCTTTAGTGCATTGGCTAATTTTGTCGTTTCATTTCCTGTGTATGTAAGTGTTTATCCATGTTTTCTTGTTGTTGTCAGATTCTTTTTTCTAGTTTAGTTATGTTGGTTATGTTGTTCTTCCTTTTTTGTTTTTTTACGAACTTATCTATGAATTCTTCATTATAGCCATTGGTTTTTGCCATATACTTAATGTAGTTGAGTTTTTGGATATAATTGTCTTTGCTTAATGGGAGTTTCAACATTCTTCTATAATGAAGAATTCATAGATAAGCTCGTAAAAAAACAAAAAAGGAAGAACAACATAACCAACATAACTAAACTAGAAAAAGAATCTGACAACAACAAGAAAACATGGATAACACTTACATACACAGGAAAAGAAACGACAAAATTAGCCAATGCACTAAAGAAAGCCGATAAAAACGTAAAATACAGAACCAATAACAAATTAAACAACATAATAAACAATAACAGGAAGAAAATAACATTTTCAACAGCAAAGGAGTTTATAAACTGACATGTAAGGACTGCAACAAATTTTATATAGGAAGGACAAACAGGAGTTTTAACATCAGATTCAAAGAACATTTTCGAGACTTCGTTCACGCAGAAGGTAAATCAAGCTATGCAAAACACGTTATCCATGAAGGACATCGCATGTTAAATATTGAAAACACCCTAACAGTGATGCACAGAGAAAATAATCCAGCGAAGATAAACGTACTCGAAGAGATGGAAATCATGAAAGCAGCTCACAACGACAGCCTGATAAACGAAAACGAACCCAATTCATGCAACCCCCTCTACCAGATCTTCAGTGAAACACCAGTTTTGAATCCTGCCGATGATGGGACAAGTCCCGAAAGCGCTACAGTTAAATGATAATTAAGTTGAGGAGACGGACCTTTCAGGTGAATATTCTATAATTTTATATTAATTTTGTATATAATAAATACAAAATGTGGAGACCTGGATGAAATTATGTCCAAGATTATATGTAATCTATGACACACATACGGTGTTTGCATATTTCAGGTTGTTTTACTACTAAAAGTTAGTGCATTTATTCCAATTTCCTTCACTAAAATATTGTCAGAAATGTGAATTTCCTTTACTTGTTTTTCAAATTCTTCACCAAACATTATTTTTATACATTTTGAGACATACAGATAAAATTACAGATTTAGCTGTTGTCTTTCTTGGCCATCGATCTTCCTCCATTCTTTCTAGATGGCCATACCGAAATAGCCTCTCTGTCTCATTTGTATCTATGATCGTTTTAACTGGTTAAAATGCAGAAAATTGAAACATTGTTTTTGAAAGGCCTCTATATTGGAACTACTTAGTGAAGTTTAATAATTTAGTTGAGGACGACTGACCTACCAGGTACCAATTTATATTTAATATATTATGCTGAACTTGCCGAAATACATCTGATTTATGGTGCAGCATAAGGTAATGGTGCAAGGGCTGCTGACATGTATGCGGAGCGGTATCCGAATAGAAGCCATCCTCATCGAACAACCTTGGAATCTGTCGATAGGCGTTTGCGGGAACATGGGACGTTGAAGATAAACATAGTAGACGCCGGTGAAAGAATTACGCGCCGCACTGCGGACTTCGAAGAAAATGTTCTTCATAGGGTGGAATATGATCCTTCTAATAGTATTGGTGTTGTTCCACGTGTAAAGGGCACGAACCATCAAAGTGTATGGAAAGCCCTGCACGAAAACCAGCTCTATCCCTTTCATCTACAAAAAGTACAAGCCTAACAGCCAGTGGACTTACAATTTTGTAACTGGGCTTTGTTGCAGCCACCGCACTTCTTTCCACAGTGTATTATTATTACAACCTTTCAAACAATTGTCTGTACAATACATACGTAGATAGTTTTGTAACTCTGTACATTGCAATACCGTATTCTGTAAAATAATGAATAAACAATTAAACCAGAAGTAAATCTAAGTACTTAACTAATTTACAGTAGGGCTTACGTACATAATAAAGGAAGAAAGGGGGGAAAAAAGTGAACACATACTGTAAGTAGTTTCGAACGTGTTGCATCAATCTTATATTTGCATTGGTGGTAGTAAGACTGCTATAACCACTGAGCTAAAGGTGCATACTTGTTGCAAGTTACAGTCTCTGTATCATATTATTTCCATTGTAATTTGAAATAATCAGTGGCGTGCCAATCATTTTACAAATTGAATCATAACTTGGACATTTTTATTCGTAGACCATTAGTTCATTATCTCAAAATGCTTATATAATACTCCTCTATACGTAGTTAAATTTGTGCGGTAAAATTCATTTACACCCTGTATACATATTAGCTAATACCCGGCGTGCGCTGCTACGCGTAAATAAATTAAAATTAATGTGATTTTATGTTTAGTTGAATGAGCGGAAGGAGAAATAATTATAAATTTATATTTTTTAGATACCCCATGCTCATTACCCGACGTTGCCCGGGAATCTACTTATCCCGATCTTATTGACATAAATGAGCTGAAAGATAAATATTGTGTAGGAGTTGAGTATCACAATTCTCTTATAGCCTTATGTTCATTCCGAGAATCTCCTGAACATTTTGCAAAAAGCCCCATCAGAATCGGATCAACGGTATGACTGCGTATAAAGTACGAACAAACAAGCAATCAAACAAACAAGCATTCATTTTTATATATTAGGTATCCATCCATCCATAGTAATACTGCCCGAAGGCAGGTCCTTCACTGCAATCATAGCATTTTCATGCCATGTTTGCAGCTTTACTAGGGAATTGTAGGTGTGGTATCTTCCCGTTGTTTTCCACACCGGTGAAAGGTGATGATGATAAGAATGATGATAATGATGGCCATATGATTTCGGGGACCGTTTGGGCCTTAAAGTTTTCCTGACGTTTGTCTTACAGGTGAGGAAAAACCCCGATAAAAACCTCACCCAGAAAAACTGCCCCGACCGGGGATCGAACCCGGGCCCGCTGCGTGACAAGGCAGCACGCTACCTCGAGACCACAGCGGTGGACATATATACACACACAACATACATACTTTTTTGTTTCTATTATTACATGGCCATTCCACAAAATAGGTTGTAAATATATTATTGTCCGCAACTTTATGATTTATGATTATCATATCTGTTACTCCGTTTTGTCTTGCAAATGGGGATGCTTTGTTCGAAAATTACTTTTTTTTACTGGGTACCATTGCTTCATTTGACATGGTTCCCACAGATGACACACTGAGGCATGGGTTCCTTTCCTCTTGTCGAAATGAAACCAAATGATATTCTGCATCATGGAATTGGGACATCGACCTGTTTCCACCTCAAGTTTCCACATCTAGTTATGGGGCGCCCAATATTTCTTCCTTGTATTGGTAGTGAAGCAAAATTTGTGACAGTCTATTTGGTGTCATTCTTTGTATAATGTTAGAGCCAGTTAGATCTTGGATTTTGATTTGGAATCAAATTATAAATACGTTTATTGATTCTGCTTTTACGTTTACTCACAGATGCAGAATTCTGCAAATAGCTGGTGGAAGCAGAAGTATCAGTTTTATTTTCATTACTTAATTTTGTTTTTTAAATCACAAACCAATTCATTTTACTTACAGTCCTGTGACTGCTTATGTGCAAAACAGAAGACTCGATTTAAACACTATCAAACTGATCAATAATGTGTTCTATCAACGAAGAAACTCTAACAGTTATTTTCTTTCTAGTAACTGTCTTTAACAACAAACAGAACACAATTACTTGTACAACAATAGCCCTATTAAATTAACTCCATATTATCCATGTGAATTGTTTCATATAGTCACATTTTCTTATTGAGGACATAAATGCAAAAATAACAAATGACAAAGACATAATAAGGGACTATTACTTACTATAAATGAACTCTTCTCTATATTGTTTGTGTGTGTGTGTGTGTGTGTTTTTTTAATAGAAATTGGATCGCCAATTAAGGGTTGATAACTTTTTAAAGCAATAACTCCAGGTTATCATTGTAACATTTCTGGTATTATCTCATGGTGTTGGCGGAATTGTAACCCACTTCTTAAGTTGGGGCACCTGGAAGGTGGAGTTACGTTACCCCGATTATATTGGTAGGTGAAGAATTATAATGAGCGCAATGATAACTTTATTTTAATTTTCTTGCGACACACCAGCGGCTCATTCGCTGCCAATACAAACGGATCACGTATGTATTAAAAACTGTGCGCTTGTAGTTAGAACACACAACAGTGAGTTACTTAATTTCTTATTTCGTTCAAATTTATTTTATAGTTACTATACTGTAGTATCGAATCATGGTTATTTTCATTCAAATTCTGTTTTTATAGTGGGCTTCAAAGATTACAGTGCATGCATAGGTAATTTAATAGTTAAGCATTCCGGTACCTATTACTTCATCATCATCATCATCATCATCATCATCATCATCTTCGAGGTATGGGTCTATTGGCTTGTTCCGCTCCTCGCTGCACAATATATTTCAGGTCATTTTTCCAACGATTCGGTCTTCCTACATTTCTTCGGCCTTCAGGTCTATACTAAAATGTGTGTTTTCATAAACGATTATTAGGCATTCTTTGTACATGTTCAAACCATTTACATTTATTTCTGTATATTCTCTCGTTTCTATTATAGGCTATATTTGTAATTCATCTCTGATGTCTAATGTCTTAAAGACACATCTGCAACGGATCTTAGAAATCTCATTTATATTGCCTCAATTTTGTTTATCGGAGATCGTTAAAAGCCAAGTCTCAGACCCGTATGTTAACGTTAAAACGGCTACTGTTTTGTAAAACTTAAATTGAGTTTCCCTTGTGGTCACTTCTTATATTAAAACACTTCAATATCCCAACATCCCTAAAAAGCATCAGAGAATTTCTAGGTGTAATTAGTTTCCGTTCAAGACTCAATAATTTCTTATACAGTACACCTGGAGAATCATTTCATATATATATATAATTAAATTTTTGACATTGAGCAATGCAAACTTAATATGACATGACGAGAAAAATAAATGCCTGGACGGGATTTGAACCCGGACCTCTGAATTTGTACTTCAGCGTGCTATCCATTACACCACCGGGCAAATCTAATGCAAACATTTATTTCTCTTAAATATATATTCTCCATTATTACGAGATGTAGTGAGAACTTGGTCTTCATTGCCACCCGGTAGCTAGCTACTATAACAAGTAAGCAAATAAATATTACTTTATAGCAGTAACGCTTTATCGATGTTATAATTACATTATTGACATTGAGCAATGTAAGCTTAATATGACATGATAAGAAAAATAAATGCCTGGACGGGATTTGAACCCGGACCTCTGAATTGATACTCAGAGTGCTATCCATTACACCATCTGGCAAATATAATACAAACATTTATTTCTATATTAAGCTTGCATTCCTCAATGTCAAAAATTTAATTATACATCGATAAAGCATCACTGTAATGGATAGCACGCTGAAGTACTAATTCAGAGGTCCGGGTTCAAATTCCGTCCACGCATTTATTTTTCTTATGTCATATATATATATATATATATATATATATATATAATCTTATATAGGCTACATATAGAGGGATATACACGCTATGAGTGTCAGCAGACAATTTCCATCCAATTTAAATTCATATATTTCGGCCTTTATTGGATAAAGTCGCGAATTACAGACAGAAATGGATTGATCACATGGATGGAATGAGTAAGGAGAGATATCCATTGTTAGCAAGAAATTATCAAGCAAGAGGAAGGCGTGATGTAGGAAGACCTAGAAGACGTTGGGCTGATGCATTATGAAGTCGGAACGGGCAATTGCCTAATCCCTGGAGTGATGATGATGATATTTCGGACGTTTCTCTTCGGGACTTTAAATTCTCTATACAGACCTGACGGGTTTAATGGAATCAGCCTACAAAGTCAACATACACTGTGAAATAAGAGAACGGCACGGTAAAGCTGAAACAGAAGTTATCCTGCCGGAAACATATGAGTGAGTCAAAATGACAACTTGAAGTAACCCGGAAGTGAAATTTCTATTGAAGAAGACATTAGCAGCTGGTAGAGATGAAAAGGAGTTTTTCAGACTACTTTACCGAGGTAAAAAGTATCGAACTTCCCGAAGTTTTGCCTGACTATTTAACTCATGCCCCAAATGGGAGTCAATGACCAATCACGTTTCAATGATTTCTGTTTTACAACCAATCAGAGTCGTGTTTCACGAAATATTTATCAGTGTTAAATTTACCATATTAAAGAAAGCTCCTCCTTTTTAATATTCTGAACAGGTCTGACCATTATTTTGCAGTGACTGAGCCTGTAAGAAATACGGCTACCAGATTGTATATATAGTGCATAGATGTCAACACATAGCGCTTGCAGGAGTTAATATAAAAAACATTTGTAGCAAATTTATTATACCACCAAAAAAATAAAACACTGTTTGCACTTTCTTAAATGCATATTTTTTCCCAGGTAATAATACAGAAAAATATAATTGTCATATTTACATCATACGACATCAGAAATGAATTAATATACAGTTTGATGTGTTTCATTTTTTTCTCCACTAGAGAGCATTCTTACAATATTGCGTTCCTTTGGCAATAAATAGTATGATCTGGTTGCAGTGATAAACAAAAGAAGCAGATGAAGCGTGCCAATCGTTTCTCATTTGTTTTCAAACATCGCCGTTTACATTAAATATATAAGTATTTTAAAATAACTATAGTTAAATAATGATTTGTGAGTAAACAGCTTAATTTTATTCGTTAAATAGTCCTAACAAATGCCACTCTTGATTTCCAAATTCTCTAGATAAATTCACTCCTCACTTCGTGAGTCGTGAATTTGTCGATAATTTGGAAATCACTCGTGGCATTACTTATGATAACGCGTCAGACATCCTCTAGGGATAGGTTAAGACTAAAATAGTTTCACGACCTAATATTACAGTTTTGGATTATTGCAGGATATTATTTCTCTTGGAGTATATTAGGTAATTCTTTATTAGCTATTTGAAATTGGAAACTTTAAAAATATATCTTCATGAAATTGGAATCTCCTCAAGTTTGAGAGAAAGAGACCCATTATTTCCTTTGAAGTATAATTCTGTCTACTAACTTCTAGTTCTTAATCTAGCTTCGCAGATCTCCCCAAATTCCCTCTTTCATATTATTCAGTGTCAATGAGTCCAGAAGTTTTGGGATACTTCTAACTGAATTCTGTGTTTTTGCCTTATTCACAAAGGTACTCCACAACTCCTTCTTGTAAGCTTCTTCGAAGTAGCCTTGGAGATCCTGATACACTTGATCTTTCCAACGTAGTTTAGGTCTGCCCAATATAGTCCATCAACTCTTAGATAATTGTCCATAACTATCTTTGTTAGTCTTGTGATATTTTGACGTAATTTGTGACTAAACCATCGTAGTATTTTGCTCTTCACTATTGCTACGACATCCGAGTCTTGATGCAACATTCTTAATTCTTTATTCTTTATATTCTCCATACCTCTTTTCTTAACATAACCAAAATTATTCGTACATTTTCATTTTCAAAAGTACTAACAGATCTATCTGATTACTTTTTATGAGAGTCCATGTTTCAGCAGCATACAATAATGCTGGTAAAGTTATGGTTTGTAAATTATTCAACATATCACATTAATTTGTGTTCATTTGCATTTGCTATTAGACCTATAGTTACATCCTTATTTAGAAGTTAAACCTTAAATTGGTAAAATACTAATTTCTCGTTCCAGTTATTTGAATGTGTCGGAACGAAATGAAAGCAAAATTTATATAAGGCTGTATTATTGTAATTCGACACAAATTTATGTAATTTGTACTTTTTCGTTTTTTCTGTTGCTTTATTAAGACTATTTAACTCACGCCCCAAATGGGAGTCAATGGCTAATCACATTTCAATGATTTTTTATTTACAACCAATCACAGTCGTGTTTCGCCTAAAATTTACCAACTAAAGTTTATCATAATAAAGAAAGCACCTTTCTTTTTAAATTCTGAATAGGTCACAGCATTATTTTGCAGTGACTGACCCTCTAAGAAATACGGCTACCAGATTGTACGAGGGCGGATCGGAAAGTAACGCACAATAATTTTTTTCTGCCCTGGTATTGCAGCTAGAATGTTGAAATTTCACAGAGATATAGTTTGAA
This sequence comes from Diploptera punctata, assembly GCA_030220185.1. Taxonomy (NCBI): domain Eukaryota; kingdom Metazoa; phylum Arthropoda; class Insecta; order Blattodea; family Blaberidae; genus Diploptera; species Diploptera punctata. Next base: position 26,480 of record JASPKZ010002120.1, read on the forward strand.
GTTTTCACTACAGATGGTATTTTTTTCTCAGGTGCACCTCTTGCGAGAGAAGCTTGAACTATGCAACAAAGATGGCGCGCATGCTACAGTCGTCCACCTGTGAGGAACAGAGAAGTGTTGTTCGATTTTTGTGGGCCAAAGGGCATAAACCCAGTGAAATTCACAGGAAAATGCGTGGCGTGTATGGGGATGATTGTATGGACCGTAGCAATGTCTCCAGGTGGTGCACATTCTTCCAAGAGGGACGCGTGAACCTTAGTGATTCGCCACGCTCCGGCCGGCCGACAACAGCAGCAATCCCGCAGAATGTCAGAGGCATTGAGGCGGGCAATTCTGAACGACCGGCGTGTGCAACTGCGAGCCTTATCGCAGAAGTTCAAACATTTCCTATGGTGCGGTGTACGATATTGTTCATGAAAATTTGAAATTCCGTAAAGTTAGTGCTCGCTGGGTGCCTAAGAACCTGACAGACGACCACAAGTGCCAGCGAATGATGGCAAGCTTGGACCACTTAACGCGGTACACCGCACAAGGACATGACTTTCTGGAAGGAATCGTCACAGGTGATGAGTCGTGGGCGTACCACTACACGCCCGAAACAAAGCAGGCATCAATGGAGTGGAAACATGCTGGTTCCCCAGTAAAGAAAAAATTCAAAGTGACTCAATCTGCCAGGACAGTGCTTGTGACAGTGTTCTGGGATATGCATGGTGTTTTATTGGTGGACTTTGCTGAACACGGGACCACTGTGAATGCTGCGGCCTACATTAAAACTTTGGTGAAGTTGCGTCGTGCCATTCGTGACAAACGTCACAACATTAACGTTAAACTTCTTCATGACAATGCTCGCCCCCCATGTTGCTGCTGTCGTTCGTCAGAAAATCGCCGAATTTGGCTGGGAGGTGCTCCAGCATCCACCATACAGTCCGGATCTTGCATCATCGGACTTTCACCTGTTTGGTCCCATGAAGAAATTCCTGGCCGGCAAACGCTTAGAGACAGATGTGGAAGTGAAATCAGCAGTGCGCAGATGGCTACACTCCAACCAAACGGACTTCTACGAACAGGGCATATTGAAACTGGTAACACGATGGAAAAAATGTGTTGAGAAAGTTGGTGACTATGTCGAAAAGTAGGTAAAAGATGTAAGTTCATTTGTGATTTTTTTCCTTCTTTTTACTATTAAACTTTAAAAAAAAAATATTGTGCGTTACTTTCCGATCCGCCCTCGTATATATAGTGCATGAATGTCAGCAGAATATAGCTATGCTATATGCTATAGATAATATAAAAACATTTGCAACAATTGATTATTCCACAAAAAAACAAACACTGTTTGCACTTTCTTAAAAGAATTATTTTTCAGGAAATGACGTTGCAGAAAAATATAATTGACATATTTACATCAGAGGACATCAGAAATTAATTAATACCTATAACGTTGGTTATAAATTTCTCCACTAGGGCGCATTCTTACAACATTGCGATCTTTTGGCAATAAATAATATTATGATCTGGTTGCAGTGATGAACAAAAGAAGCAAACGAAGCGTACCAATCGTTTCTCATTTGTTTTCAAACGTCGCCGTTTACGTTAAATATATACATATTTTGAAATAACTATAGTTAAATAATGATTTGTGACTATACAGCTTAATTTTATTCGTTAAATAGTCCTAACTAATGCCACTCTTGGTTTCCAAATTCTCTAGATAAATTCACTCCTTACTTCGTGAGTCGTGAATTTATCGATAATTTGGAAATCACTCGTGGCATTACTTATGATATTAAATGAATTAAGGTTGCTCCGTGGCGCAAGCGGTTATTCAATGTGACTTTCGTGGTGGATGAAACGGAACTTGCTATGGTTTTCTCGGGGTTTCTCCCTGCAACAAATTTCATTCCACCATTTCTCCATAATAATCTCATTCATTTCGTTTCATTTCATTCATGCGCCCTTGTCATCGTGCGTCAACCGTGGTCCTCCGGTAACCCTGTCTTTCATAGACCTCTAAAATTATAAGGGCTTCATCTCTTCTCTCGACCCATTCTGGTTGACGACATTGTAGTATTTTAAAATTAATTAAAGCAATGTATTTTATCGCAATGCATTGCCAATTTAAAGATAAAACAAGTTACTTGTATGTGACCTTGACCCAGTTTGCCGTTATGTCAGTGAAGTCTGCAGACTGCTTCTCATTTTGCGTGTATGACGTGTCTCCCCCCAACAAATGTCTAGAGTACGTGATTACTTTGTTATAATCCAGAGTTTGGTTCTTGTGTACGAATACGTAGTATTGAATACAGCTCCCAGACGGCACGGCATGACTCCATCGCTATTGCAGTTATGTTGCGTCATTTATTCTATTTGTACGGAGTGCTGTGGAGAATAATGTTCTCACGTTTCTATCCATAAGCTAAGGGGTGATTACAAAGATAATGTTAAATTTTATTAATTAACTAGCTAATACCTGGCGTGCGCTACTACGCCTAAATAAATGAAAATTAATGTGCTTTTATTTTTAGTTGAATAAGTAGGAGGAAAAAATAATTATAAATTTATAGATACCCCGTTTTGATTACCCGGCATTGCCAGGGAATCAACTTATCCTGATCTTCTTGACATAAATGAGCTGAAATACGAAATTTATGTGTTTTATGTCTAGTTAAATAAGTAGGAAGGACAATTTTATTTTTAGATACCCCGTGCTGTTTACCCGGCGTTGTCCGGGAACTACTCATCCTGATCTTCTTGGCATAAATGAGTTGAAAGACAAAAATTAATGTACTTCTTATGATTAGTTGGATAAGTAAAATGAAAAATAATTGTAAGTGTATATCGTAATTATTTTAAGATTCCCGTGCTGATAACCCGGTGTTGCCCGGGAATCTACTTATCTCGACATTCTTTGGCATAAATGAGCTAAAAGACAAAATTCGTTATTGTGAGTTATCCGTAAAAGAATACCCGTCATGTGCTGCTATGCTTGCGCAGGAATATACGTAGGGCCTTACTTGTCTCGATCATCTTGGCATCAATGAAAGACAGAAATGGTTATTGTGAGTTATCCGTAAGAGATAAACATATCCTATCGCAGAATTTTTTAAGATATTCAATTCTGTATACATTAATTTTTGTATTTGTTGTGGTTTAGGCAGTCCATTTAAGCGTCCAAAGAGTTACTATTTTTCACGTTTTCCACTACAAAGGACGATTTTTAATTATGTAGGAGTTGAGTATCACTACTCTCTTATAGTCTATGTTCATTCCGGGAATCTCCTGAACATTTTGCAAAAAGCCCCATCACAATCGGATCAACGGCATGGCCGCGCATGAAGTACGAACAAACAAACAAACCAACCAACCAATAAACAACATTCATTTTTATATAGCCTATTATATATAATTATATTGGTATATACCTTCATCCCAACTTCTCTAAAAAACTTAAAATAAAAATACAGTATATAAAACGGCGAATGTTCTATTTATTCTATATACTTACTTACTTACTTACTTACTTACTCACTGGCACTATCGAACCCGTAGGTTCATGGCCGCGTGGACATAAGCTCTCCATACATCCCTATCCCGAGCTAATGCTTTCCAATCATTCCCTGTATAATCTACTTCCCTCAAATCATAGTTAATGTTGTTCTTCCACCTCATTCTTGGTCTACCAACAGGGCATTTTCCTTCTGGCTTTCCTACAAGAAGTTTCCATGCACGTCTTTCATTCCCCATACGCGCAACATGTCCTGCCCATCGCAGTCTACGAGACTTAACTGTTCTTATTATATCTGGCTTCCTATAAAGACCATGTAGTTCATTGTTATGTAGTCTTCTCCATTCACCTGTCTGTTCACTCTCTCTTTGGTCCAAAAATTTTCCTAAGAACCTTATTCTCAAATACTCGTAATCTCCTTTCCTCCCTTAAAGTAAGAGTCCATGTTTCGCACCCATATAATATAACTGGTAGAATAATAGTTTTATATATTTTCAGCTTAACGTTTTTTGAAAGGAGTTGGGGACATCAAAAGTCTCTGCAATGCATAATAGCATGCATTTCCAGAATTGTGCCATATGTTTAATTTCTTTGTGCATCTCATTCCTATTTGTGATTATTGTTCCTAATGATTTGAATTCTGAAATGAATGCAAAAAATAGGAACATTAGAGAATTTATCAGGGAATTAGTATAAGAGACGAAAGGGTTTCAGGCTAGAAACAACATAATTCGAAATGAAAATGGGGATATGATTGCAGATTCTAGGAGTATATTAAATAGATGGAAAAGTTACTTTAATCAGCTATTAAATGTACATACAGAACAGGACATTGAGGAGGATAAGTTACAGACAGCAGAAATGCTAGTCGCAGAGCCAAGTGCATTAGAGGTCGAAATGGCGATTGAAAAATTGAAGATTGTAAAGCATCAGGTTCAGATGAGATCCCAGCAGAAACTCATAAAATCAGGAGGAGAAAAATTGATAGACAAAATACGCTGGTTGCTTAGTATGATTTGGGAAAAAGAAGCTCTTCCAGATGAATGGAAGGAACAATTATCGTACCAATTTATAAGAAAGGAGATAAAACTGATTGCAACAACTACAGGGGCATCTCATTACTTTCAACTTCATACAAAATTCTTACAAATATATTAGTAAGCAGACTTACTCCCTACATTGATGACATTCTAGGAGATCATCAATGTGCATTTAGAAGAAACACAGGTCTACAAACAGATCAGATTTTTAGTATAAGACAGATTTTAGAAAAGAAATGGGAATATAATGGCACTGTACATCAACTATATGTAGACTTCAAAAAAGCATATGATTCAATTAAGAGGGAGAAGTTATTATAGTATCCTGCTGGAGTTCGGAATTCCTAAAAAGTTAGTTAGACTTATACGAATGTGTCTAAATGGCTCAACGAGTAGGGTGCGTGTAGGCAAACAGTTTTCAGACACTTTTGAAATCCAGAATGGGTTGAAGCAAGGAGATGCACTATCTCCTTACTATTTAATTTTGTACTAGAGCATGCCATTAAATCTTTAGAGAATGAGGAAGACTTACAACTGAATGGTATTAATAAGCTGTTAGTTTATGCTGATGATGTAGTACTATTGGCCGATAGCGAGGAGATACTAAAGGCCAACACGCCACACACTATTGAGTAACACTATGAAATTAGGACTGGAAGTAAATATCAGTAAAACTAAATATATGGTCACAGGTAGAAATTCAGTATATAATGGAAATGGACAGCTATGACAAATGAGGGAAATTTTGAGGAAGTGGCTGAATTCAAATACCTAGGAACAATAATCACAAATGGGAGTGAGACGCACAAGGAAATTAAACATAGGCTCAATTCTGGAAATGCATGCTATTATGCATTGCAGAGACTTTTGATGTCCCAACTCCTTTCAAAAAAAACGTTAAGCTGAAAATATATATAAACTATTATTCTACCAGTTATATTATATGGGTGCGAAACATGGACTCTTACTTTACGGGAGGAAAGGAGATTACGAGTATTTGAGAATAAAGTTCTTAGGAAAATTTTTGGACCAAAGAGAGATGAAACAGACAGGTGAATGGAGGAGACTACATAACAATGAACTACATGGTCTTTATAGGAAGCCAGATATAATAAGATCAGTAAAGTCTCGTAGACTGCGATGGGCAGGACATGTTGCACGTATGGGGAATGAAAGACGTGCATGGAAGCTTCTTGTAGGAAAGCCAGAGGGAAAACGCCCAGTTGGTAGACCAAGAATGAGGTGGGAGAACAACATTAACTATGATTTGAAGGAAGTAGATTATACAGGGAATGATTGGAAAGCATTAGCTCAGGATAGGGATGTATGGAGAGCTTATGTCCGCGCGGCCATGAACCTACGGGTTCGATAGTGCCAGTGAGTAAGTAAGTAAGTATTTGAATTCAGCCACTTCCTCAAAATTTCCCTCATTTGTCATTAGCTGTCTATTTCCATTATATACTGAATTTCTACGTGTGACCATATATTAGTTTACTGATTTTTACTTCCAGTCCTAATTTCTTAGTGTTACTCAATAGTGTGTGCGTATTGGCCTTTAGTATCGCCTCGCTATCGGCCAGTAGTACTACATCATCAGCATAAACTAACAGCTTATTAATACCATTCAGTTGTAAGCCTTCCTCATTCTCTAAAGATTTAATGGCATGCTCTAGTACAAAATTAAATAGTAGAGGAGATAGTGCATCTCCTTGCTTTCAACCCATTCTGGATTTCAAAAGTGTCTGAAAACTGTTTGCCTACACGCACCCTACTCTTGAGCCATTTAGACACATTCGTATAAGTCTAACTAACTTTTTAGGAATTCCGAACTCCAGCAGGATACTATATAACTACTCCCTCTTAATTGAATCATATGCTTTTTTGAAGTCTACATATAGTTGATGTACAGTACCATTATATTCCATTTCTTTTCTAAAATCTGTCTTATACTAAAAATCTGATCTGTTGTAGACCTGTTTCTTCTAAATGCACATTGATGATCTCCTAGAATGTCATCAATATAGGGAGTAAGTCTGCTTACTAATATATTTCTTACAATTTTGTACGAAGTTGAAAGTAATGAGATGCCCCCTGTAGTTGTTGCAATCAGTTTTATCTCCTTTCTTATAAATTGGTACGATAATTGATTCTTTCCATTCATCTGGAAGAGCTTCTTTTTCCCAAATCATACTAAGCAACCAGCGTATCTTGTCCATCAATTTTTCTCCCCCTGATTTTATCAGTTTCTGCTGGGATCTCATCTGAACCTGATGCTTTATACATCTTCAATTATCTATCGCCATTTCAACCTCTAATGCACTTGGCTCTGCGACTAGCATTTCTGCTGTCTGTAACTTATCCTCCTCAATGTCCTGTTCTGTATGTAAATTTAATAGGTGATTAAAGTAACTTTTCCATCTACTTAATATACTCCTGGAGTCTGCAATCATATCCCCATTATCATTCCGAATTATGTTTGTTCTAGCCTGAAACCCTTTCTTCTCTATACTAATTCCCTGATATAATTCTCTAATGTTCCTATTTTTTGCATTCATTTCAAGATCATTAATCTTCTCTCTCAAATATTCCTCTTTTTACTCTTTAGTAACTTGGTGGTTTCCCGTCTAACACTACCCAATTGCTCTAAATTTACCTCATTTGGCTCGTGTAACCATTTCATTTTTGCTAGCTTTCTTTTCTTTACAATGTCGGCACCAATGCTTTCTGATTGCTGACAATTTAATAGCATCTCTTATAGCCTCCCATTCTTTATTTATATCAGTTTCTTCTTCGTTTGCCACATTGTCATCTGAAGATTCCAGTACTTCAAATCTATTAGCAATTTTGATTTGGTATTCTTGCCGCATTTCATCATTTTTCAAGTTTTTTAATTCATATTTTACAGAATCATCTTTAGCATTTGTTCCTCTCATAAGCGACAGCCGTTGTCTGATTTTCACTCTGACCAGATGATGATCCGAATTGCAGTCTCTTCCCTCTAACTGATCTAACATCGGTGATGCTACTGTGCCCAGCGTTTATCCACTAATACATGATCTATCTGGTTCCGAGTTTCTCCCCTCTGGGGACGTCCAGGTGTATTTATGAATATCCTTATGCTGAAATGTTGTGCTCTTAACAATGAGATTCTTTGATGTGGCAAATGTGACTAATCTAAGCCCGTTGTCGTTACTATCTTCATGAAGACTGAATTTGCCTATTGTTGGTTTGAATATATCTTCCCGCCCCACTTTTGCATTTAAAATCTCCTAAGACAATTTTCATATGATACCGTGAAAGGCTATCAAATATGCATTCTAATTCTTCATAGAACTCATCCTTGATCTTGTCATCTTTATCTTCTGTGGGGGCATGTACATTTACAATTATAAAATCATGTCGTTTACCCTTTAGAATTATGTATGATACCCTATCATTAACAAACTTAATATCTCGGATAGCGGATAGGATCCTCCTCCTGACTAAAAAACCCGTTCCAAATGCTGGTCTTTCTGCACCCCCGTAGTATAATGCAAAGCTTCCTGATTCCTGACTACCTTCTTCTGGCTACCTAACTTCCTGTAAAGCGACTATATCCAAGGGCGATTTATCTAGTTCCCGCGTTAATATCTCTAGTGCCCCGCTACTGTATAAAGTCCTAACATTCCATGTTCCTAGGAACATGTCCTTGTGTTTGAGCCTTTGTCATGGGTTCCCTGAAGTAGTCCCCGCCCGGAGAACCGAATGGGGGACTATTTGACCTCCGGAAAATTTTACTCCAGTTGAACCCATGTCCGCATTTCTTGACGGTTGTATTTTTACGGTGAAATATCGTCACTCATTCCACCAAGGTACTTTTTTCGTCTGGCTTATCACCTTCGACCAGTCCGGCATGGGTAACCCTATCGGCAGCAATGCTACCGCCGGCATAGCTCTCAGGATCATTTAAGCACGCAAGCCACTCCACCACGACAAGGTAAAGACACCATGGACGCGAAAAATGTATTATATTATTAAAAAGAACTACTATTTGAGAATAAAATGGTTAAAAAGATTTTTGGATCAAAGAGAGACGGACAGGCGTCCGAACGGTGAACACTAAATAGGAATGAACTATATCTTATTTATTTTACCTGATGGAGTTAAGACCGTTTGGTTTTCTCTTCCACTTCACCAGGGTTAAATTATACATACAGTAGGAATTATGATAAATGATACATAATAGATAATTATAAACTACACGATATAAAGTTGACAAGGGAAATAAAGAAAAAATTAGTAATAATAATAATAATAATAATAATAATAATAATAATAATAATAATAATAAATAACTTATAATTAGATTAAGTAAATGGCTTGGTAAAGAAAGTTAAAATTATAAAGGAATAATAAAAGTATACATGGAACATGGTTATATACACATACTCAAAAAAATTAGAGGACCACATGTATTCACGTAGAGGAGCAAATGTTTAAACCAAAACACGAGAATGAATATTGAAAACAATTTAATGTTTGATCTTTTATAATTATAAATTGAAGATTTATGTAAAATTAGAATAGACATTCAAACAATATTTTCTTGTACAGTATTAGCAATACGAACAAGTTATCATTTGTAACAGAAAAACAAAGTGGACATTTGAGATTTACTATTTTTGGAATCAGTGTTTGTCTGGTTATTTCAACACTCAGTACTTAGGATGTCCTCCGTGATGCCTGAATGAACGCATTTCACCTACGAGGCATGCTTCGCAGAAGCCTTCTTACAGAAACTTGTAAGATTCTCTCCCATTCCTCGGTGAGTGCACGTGAAAGTTCTTCAAGGTTCTGAGGTACAGCAGGACGCTTACGAACAAGTTTTTCCACCTAATCCCACACATGTTCGATCGGATTAAAGTCCGGACTGCATGCAGGCCAGTCCATCACTCGAATTTGGCATTCTTGGAGGATATCTCTGGTAGCCTGTGCTGTATGACATCTAGCATTATCTTGCATTAGAAGAAAATTAGGGTCCATACCATAAGCAAAGGGTACAACATGTTGGAGAATAATGTCATTAATGTAAATATCAGCATTCATGCGCTGTGGGACAACGACAAGCTCTGTCCGAGACTCAATAGTAATCCCAGCCCAAACCATAACCGAACCACCTCCAAATCTGTCACGTTCAATAATTGTGTCTGATCAAAACGTTCACCAGGTCATCTCCATACACATGTACGACCATAAGAAGTTGTTAGACGAAATCTTGATTCTTCCGTGAATAAAACACCCTTCCATTGGCGGAGCTGCCAGTTGACATGATTCTGAGCAAATCGCAGCCGGGCTTCTTTGTACTGACGTGTTAAACAAGGGGCTTTAAAGGGGATTCTAGACCTCAAGCTTGCATTTCAGTCTACTTCTTACAGTCTGATCAGAATTTACCGTCCGAGTTGCTGTGCGTAAATTATTTGTAAATCTCGGGCTGTAGATTTTCTTCTGCGCAAAGCTGATAAGACAAGAAATCTATCCTGTACGTCTGTAGTCTTCTTCTTACGACCTTGTCCGGGTCTCCTCTTGTATCCATGTGTCTCTCTATATCGCCTCCACAGCCTATTGATGACAGAAGGGCTGACATCAAATCATAGAGACATGGCGAATGGAACGACCATCTTCAATCAATGCAACTGCTCGTGCAACTGATGTTTCATTCAAATGTCTCATTGCTCTGTATTAGCTTCAGAGAACAAAGAAACAATTCCTACCACAGATTATTCTTCAAACCTGTTTTTAAGAAAATAAATCAATACGAACCCACTTTGGTTTCAGCAACTCTTGGAATTTCACTACATATTCAGAGAAAATTAATAAATCCTAGAAGATCTTCAATCTGATTTTAAACAATACTTGAACTCAAAAATCTGACTCTCAAAAATTATATTGTTACAATATTTATTTTGTGGATTTGGTTTAAACATGTGTTTCTCTAATTTTTTGAGTAGTGTATTATATTGTCTAAGGAAATATGAAGTGAGTTTCTTTTTAAACTGTTTTTGAGTCGAGTAGTCCTTTATATTAAAAAAGTGATCCCACAACAGGCCCAGAGGCCCTTGGGGTAGTAGGAGGTTAAGGCTCACACTTTTTCTAGAAAATCGGCACTTTATGTCAGCTGGGTTGTCAGCCCTGTGTGACGGCCGCCTTTACCCCCAGAACAAGCGTCTGGTACTCATTTCCGTTAGAGGCTGAGTCGACCCCAGGGCCATAGTGCCGCCAGAGGGTTTGGGTCAGTTTAAAAATCCTGACCCCAACGGGACTTGAACCCTCGACCCTCCGGCTTGTAGCTCAGTGTCTTAACCACTACGCTACGGCGTGCCCCCGTCCTTGATATTAGAGGGGAGGGAATTCCATAGTCGGGTGGCTGAAACAAGAAAGGATAAGGAATAGTGAGATGTTCGATGCAGAGGAACAGCTAGAGTTAAATTCTCTCTCGATCGTGTGTTTTAAGTTATGAGGGAGAAGAGAAATAAAAGCGGGTAGAAATATAAAGGGTGATGAGGTGGACAAAGTGTATATAAGAAGCAGAGGCAATTTATCTTTCGCCTGTCATCCAATCGGAGCCAAAACAACATTTCAAATACTGGAGTTATGTGGTCTGATTACGGAGGTGGCATATATAAATAACGCTCACAAAGGGCATCAGGCAAGGTGACTCTTTAAGTCCATTCTTATTTAATATTATAATGGATAAAATTATTGAAAACATACCACCACGTTTGGGTTTTAAAATGGGAAACACTAGATTTCACTTAATATGTTACGCAGATGATGTCGTTCTCTTTCAGAATCTGAAGATAATTTACAAAGATCTTTACATCAATTTACACACAGTGACAGAAACACCAGACAGATACAGACACACCAAACAGAGTCAGACACCACACAGAGTCAGACACACCACACAGAGTCAGACACCACACAGAGTCAGACACACCACACAGAGTCAGACACACCACACAGAGACAGACACACCACACAGAGACAGACACACCACACAGAGACAGACACACCACACAGAGACAGACACACACACAGAGACCGACTCACCACACACAGAGACAGACACACCACACAGAGACAGACACCACCACACAGAGATAGACACACCACACAGAGCAATAATTAAACGGTGAAAGGTTGAATTAAAATATGAATTATAAACAAAATGGTAAACATAACCTAGTCCATGTGCACAAGTGAACACAGTGTAGTGTAGTACAATAACTGATACGTATAGTTTTACTACTCGGAAATATTAGTGAATACGAGTGATTTTGAAACAATATAGAACAGTGTAAAGTAATTAAAAATATAAGTAAAATAAAATAGTGAACACAAACTACAAGCACGTGTACGTATGAACTCAAAAGATTTATAACGAGTAAGTGAGACAAAAATCTACCAAAACACCTTTAATATCTGATATTCCACAATAAATACTAAAACAAATAATAGCACAACCAAGGACAGTAAATAAATACATTAATTTCTAAAAATTACATTACGCAAAACACGTGGCCACAGGTTGATCTGAACTTAATATATACGTTATACATAAATAAACAATCATACTATTCTAATCTAGACGATAAATAAGGAAATATATATATACTATATATAATATTAAGTAAATATCATCATAAAAATCATAGTGCAAAAATTAAGACCACGTGTGAGTTAACAAGGAAAACAAGCGGACGCCGGCTATATTGGCTACAACGTCGATCCCGGAAGTAGCATCAAGACGCCATCTTATGTCACGTGATTTAACGTCACAAAGTACAGTTGCAGCCATCTTAAAATCAACAGCCACATGCACCATCAATCTAGTACCGACAAGATGACGAACGAAGAAGAAAACGAAATAGAGAGTGCGCTCAATACTCTAATGAGTGTCGCGGAAATAAGTGGAAATTTGCGAAAAAACTTGAAACAAAAAAATATGGGAATCTGTAAGTACCATAAGGAATGAAATTGTTAAGATTAGTAAGTTCATAACTGAGAAAGACGAAGAGAAAATAATAAGTTAAAATCAGAGATTAAAAGCGTCAGAGACGAACTTATCGCCCTGCAGTCAGGTCTGAATTCGGGACAGATGGCACCATCTATGGACGTCAGGAGGCAACATCCTCCCAGAGAACCTAGGAATGCTAATCTTCATCTGCCACCTACCGGCGAACATAAGAACCTTTATTCAGAAGTCCTGAAGGACAAAACAGAAAGAAAGTACAAATTGACAATCAAACCAAAAGGAAATGATCAATCGGCAGAAGCAATTAAACAAACTTATTAAAGACAACAATAAATCCTACCGAGCTGAAAGTGGGCATTAAAACATTCAAAACTTTCAAAGATGGAAGTGGAAGAATCGAAATTGAAACCGAAGCCAAAGATGAAATCAATATACTCAGCTCAACATTATCCTCAAAATGCGGAAACCAGTTAGAAGTACATGCACCAAAATTGTTAAATCCAAGGCATGGTAATATTCAATGTACCGGAAGACGTAACAATCGAAAATGCATCTAGCATTATAATAACACAAAACCCAGAACTAACCTCAAAGAAGATGGCATTCAATCCAAATTCAAATATAAAACCAAAGCAAATAGTTTAATTTAGTTGTGGAAGTGAACTCTCAAACCCGGAGAAGATTACAAGATAACAAGCTGAAGATCGGTTGGACAATTGCCACCTGAATGATTATCTCGCAGTTTCAAGATGTTTCAAATGTAGTAGACTGTCACACACACAAAATAAATGTACACGAGAAGAAACATTGTCCTCTATGTGCAGGGAAACATAAATTAAAAGAATGTACAGCTCCAACTTCAGACTACAAATGTATAAACTGTGTAATTTCCAATACCTACAACAAGAAAGAAAAAATATGTGAAAATCACACATCGCTAGACAAGAACTGCCCTAGTTTGCTCGTCACTCTAAAGAAGTACAGAATGAACATAGACTACTAAAATGGCGCGAACATCAACAGACTACACCAACGCAAAACAAAAATTAGATATATGCAAATAAATCTAACAGCACTCTAGAGCAGCCACAAATAACCTCATGGAACTGATTGTTAAAAATAAAATAGACATGGCATTTATATAAGAGCCTTACACATATCAAAACAAAACTCATGGAATTATAAAAAGATATCGAACATATACATCCGGAACAGGGAAGAAGAGAGCGACCATAGTTATTCCACAATAGCAATGTAGGTGCACTGCTAATTACACAATTATCAGATGAAGACACAGTCTTAATAGAAATAAAGTACGGGAATATGAAATTATATGCTGCCAGCTTATATTATGATATAAACGTACCAATACAAAACCTATTCAGCAGATTAGACGAATACTGGAATTTTGCAAAGGAAATGGTGATATAATTAATGTAGATACCAATTCGCGATCTACAACTTGGCATGATGTTTCTAACAAATCCAAGGGGAGAAATACTAGAAGAATATTTAATCAGTAAACAACTTCATATATTAAACGAAAAATGCATAAACAACAACTTTTCAAACCAGCAGAGGATCAAGACAACATCGATTAACTATAGTGAACAGCAATTTACTGACAGCAGTTAATGAATGGGAGATCAGCAATGAAGAAAGTTGTTCAGATCACAACATAATAAAAATATTCTATATTTTCAAATACAATTAAATTTGATACACTTTAGGTTAAGTAAACATAGAACAATAGTATTGTATATAGTAAACCATCTAGCTTTAAGTAAGATTAATTGAAACACTGTTTAATTTATAGTTGTATAATAAGAACACCACAATGCATGTAGTATTACTCCACGTAATGGAGCATGCAGTTGAATAATAAAATAAAAAAAAAACATACCACACAGAAGTACACATATACACAGTACAGACACATACACATAAAAGAGACAGACACACCACACAGTGTCAGAACATATACCACACAGAGACAGACAGACAAACCACACAGAGAGGACAGACACACCACACAGAGACAGACACACCACACAGAGACAGACACACAACACAAGACAGACCACACCACACAGAGACAGAGCACACCCACACCACAGACAGACACTACACACACACAACACAGAGACAGACACACCACATCGAGACAGAGACACAACACAGAGACCAGACACACACACACAGAGACCAGACACACCACACAGAGAGGACACAACACACAGAGGCCAGACACACCACACAGAGACAGGACACAACACACAGAGCCATACCACACACAGAGACAGACACACCCACACAGAGAACATACACACACACACAGAGACAGACACACCACACAGAGGACCAGAGACACCACACAGAGAGACAGACACACCACACAGAGACAGACACACCACACAGAGCCAGACACACCACACAGAGAGAGACACACCACAGAGAGATAGACACACCACACAGAGACAGACACACCACACAGGCTAGACACACCACAAAGAGCACAGACACTAACACAGAGAGAGAACACACCACGCAGGACAGACACACCACAGAGAGACACGAAACACACACACAGACAGACAGACACACTAGACAGGGGACACACACGCACCACAAGAGACAGACAACACCGCACAGAGACAGACACACCACCACAGAGAGCACGACACACACCACACAGAGACAGACGCACCACACAGGGACAGACGCACCACACAGAGACAGACGCACCACACAGAGACAGAACGCACCACACAGAGACAGACACACCACGACAGAGACAGACACACACACACAGACAGACACACCACACAGAGACAGACACACACATCAGAGACAGGCGCACCCCACAAGAGACAGACACACCACACAGAGACAGACACACCACACAGAGAGACAGACACACCACACAGAGACAGACACACCACACAGAGACAAGACACACCAACAGAGACAGACACACCACACAGTGTCAGACACACAACACCAGTGACAGACACACCACACAGAGACAGACACACCACACAGAGACAGACACAACCACACCGAGTCAGACACCACACCGAGTCAGACACAACCACACAGAGAACAGACACACCACCAGAGACAGACACGCCACACAGAGACAGACAAGCCACACATAGCCAGACACACCACACATAGCCAGACACACCACACAGAGACAGACACACCACACAGAGACAGACACACCACACAGAGCCAGACACACCACACAGAGACAGACACACCACACAGAGACAGACACACCACACAGAGACAGACACACCACACAGAGACAGACACACCACACAGAGTCAGACACAACACACAGTGTCAGACACACCACACAGAGGCAGACACACCACACAGAGACAGACACCACCACAAAGAGGCAGACACACCACACAGAGGCAAGACACCACCACACAGAGACAGACACACCACACAGGGACAGACCACACCACACAGAGACAGACACACCACACAGAGACAGACCACACCACACAGAGACAGACACACCACACAGAGACAGACACACCACACAGAGACAGACACACCACACAGAGGCAGACACACCACACAGAGACAGACACACCACACAGAGACAGGCACACCACCACAGAGCCAGGACACACCACACAGAGACAGACAACACCACACAGAGACAGACACAACCACACGGAGACAGACACCACCACACAGAGACAGACACACCACACAGAGCCAGACACACGGACACAGAGACAGAGACAGACACACGACACAGAGACAGAGACAGACACACCACACAGAGACAGACACACCACACAGAGACAGACACACACCACACAGAGACAGACACACCACACAGAGACAGACACACCACACAGAGATCGACACCACCACCAACAGAGACAGGACACACCACACAGAGACACACACACACCACACAGAGGCAGGCCACACCACACAGAGACAGACAACACCACACGGAGACAGACCACACACACAGAGACAGACACACCACACAGAGACAGACACACGACACAGAGACAGACCACACCACACAGAGACAGACACACCACACAGAGACAGGCACACCACACAGAGACAGACACACCACACAGAGACAGACACACCACACAGAGACACGCATCACCACACAGAGACAGACACCACCACACAGAGACAGACACACCACACAGAGACAGACACACCACACAGAGACAGACACACCACACAGAGACAGACACACCACACAGAGACAGACACACCACACAGAGACAGACAGACACACAGAAAGACACGCACACACAGACATACAAACACATTCACAGATGGACAGACACATACACACACACAGTGATAGCGAAGATATGTAATTATGGCTATGCTAGGACAACTACCGAATATAGTTGAGGCGAGCACAAGGCAAGATACCCTCTCCATCCGGGCTGCCGCGACTGAGTGAAAGGTGCGGCTCCCATTCAGCTGGCGGACCCAAAGGTATTAAAAGGTTCTTTCACTATGAAACTTTTTCTTCTTCAATTCATGGGCTAGGAAATTTGCCTGTTCCGCCTCACAGTTGTTCTGTCCATATTTTCACAGGCCTTCCAACATTCCATGAACCTATTGGCTAGTAGTTAAATGCTGCTGTTGGTAATCTTGTTACGTTCATTCTGTCTACCCATGTAAATCATTTATATCTATATTCTTTGATTTTATCATTCAGTAGATATATTTTTCTCTTCAAAAAGTAGATATATATTTAACTATGTTCTTATATCTTTCTTCCTTAACCGATCCAATCTTGTGCAGCCTTTTATTCTTCTAAGGAAGTTCGTTTCTATGCTTATTACATTTAATTATTCATGGCGATATCCCGAATATAAAGGAAAATTTGAGTTTTCTACTATGGGAGATATTATTTTATTCGTGTACAGACTGATCTGAATCATTGATATTCCAAATTAGTGATTTTACAACAGCTTTATTCATATAGACTTTTTTTACCGAGACATATGATAAAATGCGTATATATCTCAGGGTTTAATTTCTTAGTTATTTTCGAGAGTATTAATGTGTTTAATTTCAAAGTATACCTATCCTGCTTGGATATATATTTGCTCCTAGATTTTATGAGATTAATAAAGTTTAGTGATCCTACTACAGGAGACTTAGGACGCCCTTGATATACTAAGAGATTAAGGGTCTATGGCAATCGACACGAGATACCAGCCGGGTTGACATCCCTGTGCGATGTCTGCCTTTACCCTAAAAAAAAAAACAACACGTCTGATACTTATTTCCGTAAGAGGCCGAGAGGACCTAAGATCATGGAGAAGCCAGATGGTTTAGGCCAATTATATATAAACATTAATTATCGAGTCCTCGTCATATTTTTAATCCTCATAATTTCATATTTCAAATTAAGTAACAAAAAACTTTATTTTGAAAGAGAGGGTAAGATTTAAGTTTAATATTCGTGGGTAGTTTCTGTGCTTGATTGTGATAAATTTTTATATATGCACACACATAGGTGATATATATATGACCGTTTTTATTTAACTTAAATATTTATAATACACTTTTATTGTAAAAAATCCAATTATTTATAAATTATCAAGATAGTAACTAAGTAGGCTTTCAAGTTAAGTATATAAATTATATATTTAGTTGTCTCAAAGTTTTATTGATTTTAAGTGAAACATGTTATTTAAAAATGCAAAAATCAATGTTACTCGCATATTGTACAAGAGGAATACTATAATTGGTTGAATTTGGCCTACTATAAAGTTTATGGTTAAACTGTTTCTTTATTATGAAATATAAATATAACGAATTTCTATTATCATCATCATCATCATGAACAAATTCGTTTTATAGGCCATGTGGCCCTGTACGGTAAACCTAGCGAAGATGGTCTTGATCTTTCACCGATGTTTTGGTCTTCCTTGGTCCCTATGTCCAGTGGGGGTATATTGGAATGCCAATTTTGGAAGTCTATTTTTGCCATTCTTCTCAGATGATTTTTCCATTCTTGTTGGTATTTTTGGATATCTTCATTTAAACTTGCTACTCCAAGTTTTCCTCTGATAGTAGTGTTCCTTGGTGATCCAGTCTATTAACTCCTAACAATGATCGTAAGAAGCGCATTTGGCTTACTTGAAGTTTATGAGAGTTTCTTTTATTTAAAATCCAAATTTCACTTCCGTATTTTAGAGCAGCTTTTGATGTGACGTTATGTAATCTTAGTTTTGTCTCTGTCCTCATCTGTTTACCAAAATGTCTTCGAATTTCTATTATATGAGTTCAAAAGCTCAAAATGTGTTATATAAAAAAACGTGTCCAGTAGCCTACCTGTGAAAAAGTAAAAAAAAATCTTCAAAAGAAAATATTTTCTTAGGTCCGTAGCTGTGGCACAGTCAGTAGAGTCCCTACCTTCCACTCCGGCGACCCGGGTTCGATTCCCGGCGGGGTAAGGTATTTTTAAAAATAAATCTCAACCTTGGGACTGGGTGTATGTCGTGTCCTAGTTGTACCCATTGGGTTTAATTCATTTAAATACAATATTTTCTTAGAAATTTGATATACGAACTACGTAGTTTTGGTATAATGCTAAAAAACTCATTTTTTACATAATTTAGAAACAGTAAATTCTTTATAGAGATAAGATTTTTATGTACTAAAATTTAAGATTGTAATATAGTTTTGGAAACTTTTATTTCGTAATGCAAAAGTTACGTTTGTAATATCAAGTTAATATTGCTACATTGCACAAACATTTTTGTAGAACATTTTTTAAAGTTATGTGGGCAAAACTCTAAACAAGTTTATTTTTTTAATTTATTAAAAAAATCTATAGCTTACTATTTTGCAATATTAACTTTAAGTACATAAACATATTTTGTCTACTTACAATTCATGTTTTGCCGATCTGATTTTCTTGAGATAATCTGAATGGAAATTTGGTAGAGTGATCTCGGTCTATATTAAATCTTTCGCGTTGAAATGAAGTTTGAAATTGTAAGAAGATAGGTTTAGAATGTCTTTTCACGCGCTTTAACTATTCCGACTTCTTAAGTATTCAGAGGTGATTCATTCAATGAATATGGAGGAGACAAAGTGTGTCACAGGGATACTTGACGGTAATACATTTAAAATAAAGTAAGAATATTAGAGTATGCCTTGTGAGAAATGGCGATCATATAAGAAACAATATATTTGCATGTAAATTACTTCTGCACTGATAAAATCTGCTTGACCTTCGTAACCTGGTGCATTCCAGATTAAACTGTCAAAACTTAGATATTTCTTTTTAAAAATGTAATATTAAGTTCAGTAAGTAAGTAACGTTTAATTTTTAGAGTATGTTTAAGAATGAGCGGTGATGTAATTATAAACGAATATTTAATTATTGCTATACTGTAATATCAAGTTATAGACCTAAATTAGTATTATTTCTATGTATTTTAACCTCAAAAATGTTAATTGGAATGGTGAAATGCAGTAGTAGTAGTAGTTGAAAATAATCACAGTTTCAAATAGAGTAGAATGGCTGAGAATTAGGTGAAAGATTGTAAATATTTTAAGGAGGCGAAACTCTTCTACTAGAGGGGGCTTATATTAAAAAATGATAACAGATTGCAAATCTAAAACCGAATGTTTATCCGCATATAATAATAATAAGGATTTTTTATTTAATATTTAAATATAATTATATTTATTTTTAGTAAAAATGGAAATAAGATTGATTTTGAGAATTCAATTTTTTTACAAGTATATAAAAAAATTCAAAACTGGTCAATATTAAACTGTTAATACAATTAGATGTATTTCTAACTGATTTAAAATATGTAAAAAATACTTTGAATATTTGAATTGATATTTTTTATAAACAAATAAATGGGATTGGACGAATTGGGTGGGAGTCAGCCAGTAGTACTACTTCCTTTTCAGTTGGACCATTCCGAACTTCCAGGTTATAACCAGAAATGAAATGGGATTTTTCCCAGAACAACAAGATGGCTACAATACTTGAAAGAAGTCAGACATGTAAAACTACAGGTCATCAAGAAATAAGAGAATTATAGTTTCATTTCTTGATATTAGTTGACAAAATGATGTCAAAGTTATGGAAAATAATATTATAGTAGAAATTTAATTCATATGGAGTATAAATAATCCATAAAATGGAAATAAAGTGTTAGTGAAAAATTGACCGTTGGAAATAGTCATCCATTACATAGTATTACAAGTAATAATCTTCTATAAGTGAAATTTATTAATTTAAGCCGGAATCTTTTAAATTATATATCTTTTACAAGATTCATCTAAACAGAAGCGAAAACTTTAATACAATTAACATTTACATTAACTGTTAACAAAAGTGTCGTTACTTATTCATGTAAGAAACTTTTCCTCATTCCCTTGAAGGGAGTCATTAGTGCCGTGGCAAATAACAGTGATCTAAATTATTACTATCATATATCTTCAATGTGGGAATCACATCCAACAACCCACCTTTAAGTCTAATGGCCAGGATCTTGGATAATCTCCATTCTACTTCTTGCTTCTTAGTAAAATTTTGGTAAAGGTTGATCGAACAAGTTTTGAAGTTCAGAGCATTTTGTTAGATGATCTCCATTGAATCTTCTCTTTATATAACACAGCCAACTGGATTATTTTTTTAATGACCTGCCAAGCAGTCATGTTCTTAGAACAAAGCCATTACTTCATATTTTGGCCAAACTGACACACGAGTTTTAGTAATTATAATTTATCATGAAAATATAATTGTGAAATATAAAATAAGAGTTTTTATTAAAAAAATGGGATGTATAGTCTTCTCCTCCCCTGCTCTTAGCTGCACTGTACAAAGTGAATCTTGGCTTCTCTTCCAGTAGCCTTTCGTTGTCCTTTACCCATAGCTTTCGTTTTCAATTTATTCAATCCTATATTATCAATGTCATTTCTCAATGACATCCATAAGCTTCCTCGATAGTCATCATAAATTTCCTCGGTACTCCTCTGCGACTTCTACCTCCATTCTGGTATATAATATCAATTTTCGAAAATATATATATTCTGCATTCGTAATACTTGACCCAGCCACCCTAGTTTAAAAACTCACAACATTCTCTCCTTCTAGAAACGTAATAATTTCCTTATTCTATCTCATTTTCCAGTGACCATTTACACATGATGGGCCATAGACTATATTCTCCTTATAATTTTCCTTTCGAAGACAAGAATAAGATTTAAATCTGCTGTTTTCATTGCCCATGTTCTCCAGCATATACAACCACAGGGAATGGCTGCTGTGTTCTTGTTTCCCACCATTATTGATATTTTTATTTATTTTACATTTTTATTTCATTGTCTATGATGGAGCCGAGATAGGTAAAACTCGTTATTTTCAAAATATAATTTTCTGTTACTACATTTGGTTATATTTCATTTCCGTTTCAGAATAGTTTCTATATTTTGTTTTAGTTTAGTCAATTTATAGATAATCTGTTTTCCTTTAATTGCAATGATACTAAACATATATTTTAGGAATGGAATGTGTCTTCGAATTAATACAATGTTCTCAGCAAATTCATAGACCTGTTTTAATTTACAAGCTATAGTTCCAGAAACTTATATTTGACTATTACTTTGTGCAATACCAAATAAAGATAGTAGTAGGTAGGCTATCTCTTTTCTCACTCCTGATATCATTGAAGATAAATTTGAGGTTTGATTTCCTACTATTATTTAACTAATATCTTATCAACTGTTATTTTTAATTAACTGTATTCATTCTAAGAGATGCTAAATTCTCCCATACAGGCTACTACTTAATACTTATCAAGTTGTTTGTTTGTTTGACTTTATGCGTGCCATACCGTTGATCGGATTGTGATGGTTTTTTTTTTCAAAATGTTTAGGAGATTCCCGGGATGAACATAGGCTATAAGAGAGTTTGATACTCAACTCCTACACCCTTAAAAATCACCCTTTTGTAGTGAAAAAATTACCCTTTTTTGACGCTTAAATGGCTTGTGCTGCCTAAAGCATAACAAATATACCCAATTTAATTTACACAGAAATTGAATATATCAAAAAAACTCTACAAAAAAGCCCCGCGACAGCATATGTTATATTTTACGGATAACTCACAATAGCCATTTTGTCTGTCATTGATGCCAAGAAGATCGGGATAAGTAGATCCCGGACAAGCGTGCACTGCCGATTTTGATGGGACTTTTTCAAAATGTTCAGGATTTTTCCGGGAAGGTTATAGGCTAATAAGAGAGTTTTAATGCTCAGGCCCTTCACACTTTGTAGTGGAAAGGTAAATAAAAGTGGCTTTTTGTACGCTTAAATGGCTTACGCTGCCTAAACCATAACAAATACACCAAATTAATGTACACAGAATTGAATATCTCACAAAAACTCTTCAAAAAATCCCGCGACAGCATATGTTATCTTTATGGATAACTCACAATGACCATTTTTGTCTTTCATTTATGTCAAAAAGATCGGGATAAGTAGATTCCCGGGCAAGCAAAGCAGCAACACGGATATCTCGAAATAAACGAATTTTGTCTTTCAACTTATTTATGCCAAATTCATCGGAATTCATAGATTCCCGGCCAATGCCGGTAATCATTACGGGGGATTTAAAAATAATTACGATATCAGTTTATAAATATTTTTCCTTACGAAAACAAGTGTAACTAAATTAGTATGGTTCAAATTCTTCCTGTAGGGGGAGAGCGCCTAAATTCTCTGTAAAGGGAAAACATAGGCTTACAATACAATACAATACTTATTCCACTAAACAGAAAAACACATATCATTTAAAATTTGGATTCCGGCATTATATAATACGATAATAAAACCTATGACTTACGCCAGTGACAAACAATAAAAAAATAGCACCAAAGTAACGGACCGTGTAGAAAACATCACCACACAATACTCAACTATAAATAAGGACATGATTTCCCACCGCGGGTGGACATAGCCAGTGCAAAAATAAATACAATCCTATCATGCTACATTGACTGGACTAGACAATGGCGTATAACTATCAACACAGACAAGACACAAGCAATCCTGATAAAACGGAAAAAGACGTAAAAAATTGATGCTCCAACAGCACCCCATAGTCATTGATAATACACAAATACCATACAAAAAAACACTTACAATACTTAGGAATCACCATAACAGATAGACTTAGTCTAACTGAACACATAAATAAAATAATTACAAGAAAACAACCTTTTATAAAAACACTTAATTTATTTTCACGAAAAAATTCACATTTGAACAACATGATAAGAACCTATTTAGTTAACACAATAATAAAGTCTTCCCTAACATACGCTGCACTTTTGTATTAAATTTAAGAAAAACGAATTCAAAAAAATTAAATACAGCCTACAGAAAAGCACTAAGAATTTGTATGAATTAAAAAAGTCTTTTCCCATTATTCCACTTCATAACATTACAAAAACAGAACCCATTACCAATAACCTTAAGGAACTCAGCCTAAAATATAAATTCAGAGCAATGAATAGACCACAAATAAATAACATGATTCAAAATGCACCCATTAATACCACAGCATTTAAACTCAAAGAACTATAAATAAATAGCAAAAATCTTCAATTAACTAATTAACAAACATAGAAAATCAAATTTAAACAAAATGAAATTATCATCAGAATAGGACTAATTATATTATTAACATATTCAAGCAGAAGAAAACTAATTATATATTGAAAAAAAATTGCAATAGAATCACAATAACACGGGTGCATTATATGAGATAAATATACCTCTGATATACATTAAATCAAACCATTACATTTTTACTTCCAAAGCTAGAGAGGGGGGTGTCATGTCTTGTCGCATGTCTCAGTGTGCTAAAGAATCATAGCAAATTCATTAATTCATCTAGAAAATGATTGCGGGATTGGAATGCCCTACCGCTGGACCTTTGAAACCGGACTACGGCTAGTTATCGTTAGCAGGGGATATATATTACAAAAAAAAATCAGAAACGAAAAAAAATAAAGTTCGTAGAAGAAATATAATTAAAAATCAACGACGATATAATTAACTCACAAGGGCTAAAGAGGGTTGGAAGTCCCTAATAATAGCCGGAAATTGCTATTCACAATTGAACGATCCCATTGGTCGAGGACGCTTCCATAAAAAAATGGATGTTTTCCTTGACAAATATAAAAGGGAAGTTCGAGAAGTGACACAATTTCTAATACATAGTGATGATGATGATGATACCAAATCTATACTTGCTACAGTGTTGCAACTAAACACCTATGCCGCGGAGACACGCGAAGGCTAAGGGGTATAAACTCCATAATGAACAGCTCAATGGAATTCGGCCGCCAAGAGACCACAGCAGGTTCCCAGAAAAACGCACACTTGCAATGCCAGCCATTGCCATCACTCAGTCAGTCAGTCCACGCACAACAACCAGTCTGCAGCCGACATTTGAAGAGTTAGGAGGTCAAAGAGCACGCAGAATCTCCTGAGGATCTCTACAGCATAATAGACGAAACGTTGAGTGTTAATAAAACCAGACCACGGCCATTTAGCCCGAAAGACATAAAATACATGAATCAAGACACCTGCCGTGAAAGTCTACAATTTTACATTATCATTTATTTAGGTGTAGCAGTGCACGCCGGGTATTAGCTAGTTAATTATAAATTTTATTCATTTTTGTACTGTCAAATGCTTGTTGAAAATCAACGTAAATCATATGTATATTAGTATTGCGATAAAAATATTTTTCCAAAGTCTGTCTTGAATCAATAATTTGATTTGTAGATCTCCTATTAGATTCAAATCACAGCGATATTCTTTTAAATTTATTCTTTATAGTTACTTACTTGTTTAGTAACATAATTGAAGAACAAAAATTGTATTATGGTTATATTATGGCGATTAAAGACATTATTCTTATACAATTTTGAGACAGCAATTTGTCTCCTTTTTATAAATAGAGGACATGAGCCTAGTAAGTTTTACAATTCATTAAGAATTTGATTTTCTTCCCATATATCACATTAAATTGCATGTTTTCATTAATAATTAATATATTGCCTCAATTTTTTATCAATTCTATATTACAGAGCCTTTACCTAAAGCTTTAATGTTTTTCATTTATGAGATTAGATAGCGGCTTCAATTTCTTCAAGTTTAATGGGATACATTTTACTGCATTTAAATAGCACAGTCTGCATTATCACCCTATTTAATCTTAATATATAAAAATTTCGTGTCACGTTGTTTGTCCGCAATGGAATCCTAAACTACTGAACCGATTTTAATAAAATTTTGCACACTGTACGCAGTTTGATCCAACTTGAGACGTAGGGTAGTTTATAACTAAATTTATAGTCGCATTATTTTTTTATTGCAAATTATTTTTTATTATTTAACAAAGAGTTATAATTATCTGTGAGTTCCATACGATTCTAACAGATAGCAGTGTAATTATTTGTGAATTCCATACGATTTCTAACGATGGCGGTGTAAGGTAATTTGGTAAGGTAATTGGTTTATTATTTACAAAGAGAGATCCAGATGGCTGTGCTTTTTGTTGCAACAGCGAATTTCAATTGAATTACAAATATTGATTATTTCATAATTTAAGTGAGTTCAGTGTTTATTTTATTTTCAATATTATTAATTTCGTGTATAAGTATTAGTTTTAAGTAATTTGGCTGAAAGACAGCAACTTAATTTAACTTTTTAACGTATACCTTAGTCACAGCAACGCGTGGATGGGACTTTTAGTATATTTATATAATATTCTTGCTATCTACGTAAAAATAGTCTTTCTTGCTTAAATTATTATCTTTTTTGTCCTTAAATAATTATAATTTCGGTTGAAAATCTTATATACGTATATATATATACTATATAATTTTTTACATTTCGGTAAAACCATATTTTTCGTAAAATCCATGGCAACAGAGAGTTGCTCATTTTACTGCAGGTGATTTAATCATCATCATCAATTGCAGCCATGGATTAGGCCATTGGCCTGTTCCGCTTCAGGATAGAAATTGCTCCCTCTATCGCTTCTTAGATCTTCCTGGGTCTCTTCGTCCTGTGGGTCTATAGTTGAATAGCTGCAGAGATAGTCTGTTGTTTGGCATTCTAAGGAGATGTTCATGCCAATTATTTTGGTATATTTGGATTGTTTCAGTTATTGCTGGTGTGTTGAGAGCTTTGTGGATATCTTCATTACACAATCTAATAAAATATATAATGCACGTGTCCGTTAACGCTCTATCGATCTCAATTTTATTTTTATCAAAACTAAATTTGGCATATAGTAATCAATATAAAAAGTTAGATTTTTGTTAATCAGCAAAATCGGATCACTAGGTGTAGGAATTTATCTGAAACAAAATTATAAATCTCTCCCTGACGATCGCAATTTTTCATGTTTCGGAACGAAACTCAGTTAATGCTAATAAAATAAAACAAGGAACAAACATCAGCGAATCCGACCATTTCATAAGTGAAGGTTTACTTGAAACCCGAAATTAAAAATTAGCTCTAGCAATCGCCATTAGTATGTTGCCATAAAGTATACCATAGGCCTACAATTAAATTAACCCTTAAATTAGAAATATATCCTATAAGATACGTTAGTTTAATTTATTTAACATAATAATAAAGCAACGAAAAAATGAATGAGTAGATATTAATTAAATTTGTGTCAAATTATACAAAATAGGGTAATGGGTACTCTTACGGTTAAGCACGATTCGTTTTCACTGAAGTCCGACACTTCTAAATAAGCATCAGTGAACCGTCAAAAGGTATAGGCACCAGTAACGCAGCAAAAAAAAATCTTCCAATTTAACAAAACAAATGTATATTTTGTAAACCAGCAAAATCAGATCTCGACTTGCTGAGGAATTCGCTTAGTTTACGTAGTTGCTGCTTGGCAGAATTTTTAAGTATATACTTTTTTTTGTTACTTTGTGATTTTTAAAGTATTAACTAATAAAATAATCTTACTAGAAAACTTTAAAACAGAAATGAGACAATGAAAAAAAAACACACTATCTACTAAAATTAAATACTTGTTGAAGTCATAAGCCTATATACAGTATATATATGTGTGTTTTGTGTGTCTGATATCAATGAAATCAGTATTAATGTAAAAATTAACGTATTAAGTTAGGGTGAGTTCATTTAGAAAAATGAAGTCATAATACCGTTGTTTCCGGAAACAGAATATATTTACAAACATTAGGTTACTAAAATCAAGTATGTTACTACTTGTGTTGGAGATATGCTGTTGGGTTTAGTCACCGAGTGAAATGGAGGAGAGATGACTTGGGCTACATTTTGTTATTTGAAGGTCCAATGCCTCACCTCAGAAAACAGTGTTATGGAGTACAGTGTGCGAGATCATGACTAGGGAAAGGATTTTAAGGTGAAAATTTTGGTCGTAAAAGGAGGAAAAAAGGTTCTGAAAATACATACAAAAAAGGTCGAAAAAAGGTGCTGCTGAAACAATTAAATTAAGGTTTAAACCAGTTACATGGACTCAATTTATATAATGTGCATATCATTTTGCACCAAAATTTTCTTTCTTTATAGAATTTATAAGAGGCAATTCATAGTTGTTTAGTTTACTGCAATATTTACTTCGCGGGTGGAACATCGAAGAATGATGCAATAAGTTACGATATATTGCGTTTTGAATTCTGAAAGTACATACAACTTATCCTTCTTAACATTCGCCGTGTTATTGTTGTGAAAACCAGTTGTAATACTAATAAAATACGTTGTGGTTCAGACTAGTAAAACACAGCCAACAACAAGTAGATAGATAGAAAACTGTTAAATTATTGCCAGTGCTAACTGAACTTATTTTAAACTGTTGCAGCAACATTGTTGAAATTTAAATTTGACTTCACAGCTGCAGATTGGCCACTGTTGATGGTATATGAATTACTGGTGGTGCATGATCGTCTAACTCTGTGATTAACACATGTGGATGTGAGGCCAGCCTCCGGCTGGTAGGCCAAGGGCTTCTAGGCCTATTCGCTTGGAGTTTACATAAATTATATTTTAATATTTATTATTTACTGTTGTTGACTTCACACTGCAGATTGGCCATTGTTTCTGGGTATAAATTACATATATTATATTTAATATTGTTGATTTCAGATTAAAATTTTAAAAAGCTGTTCAAGAAGAAAAAATATGCATTTTTTGTCGCATCTTTTAAAACGAAGAGGAAAAGGTGCTGAAGCATAAAAAAGAGGAAAAAGGGGCGAAATGTAGTAATCTCACGAAAAGGTGCAACAAATTGTGTTCATTCTGCTTCATTTCATCCCCCTAAATACTCGTACATATATTGAATTATTTATATGAAAACAGCTATTTTTTGGAAACGTGCAGCTCCTCAAAATACTTTCCCTAGTTATGACTAGTCGCGAGTACACAATAAACAAAATTAGCACAGTTTGTTACCATAAATTTGGATCGAAAAAAGTGTATGTACGTTTGTTTGTTTATATATACCCCTTTAAAAACATTAGAACGAACAAAATTTTTATTCTGGCTAATTAAAAACCACGTACGTCACTTTTGTCTCACGGCAACCAACACCATTGCCTCGTAGAGATATAGCCAAATAATTTGTCCGGGATGTGCGGGCTTGGTTTACCGACGTTTGGGGAATAGGTAGGAGAGTACCGTGGGTGGGGACGCGAGCAAGTGCAATTTTAAAGTGATATACGATTGACGCTGTCGGGGAGAGGAGGAGAAGAAAGGGGGAGAAGGAGTGTCTAGACGATTCTACCTTTCTGCGCTGCGGGCATATTATTTGTCTTTGCTCTACTCAGCAGTCTCGGTTCGATTCCCTCAGGAATAGTTTCCTGGGTGAGTTTTTCCGGAGATTTCCTCACTTGTAATGTAAACCTCGGAAAACTTAAGGGCTAAATAGTCCCCGAACACATCTGGCCATTATACTCATGCTTTCATATTATCATCATCATCATCATGAACAAATTCGTTTTAGGCCATGTGGCCTGTACGGTAAACCTAGCGAAGATGGTCTTGATCTTTCCACCGATGTTTTGGTCTTCCTTGGTCCCTATGTCCAGTTGGGGTATATTGGAATGCCAATTTTGGAAGTCTATTTCTTGCCATTCTCCTCAGATGATTTTTCCATTCTTGTTGGTATCTTTGTATTATCTTCATTTAAACTTGTTACTCCAAGTTTTCCTCTGATAATAGTGTTCCTTTGGTGATCCGGTCTATTAACTCCTAACAATGATCGTAAGAAGCGCATTTGGCTTACTTGAAGTTTATGAGAATTTCTTTTATTTAAAATCCAAATTTCACTTCCGTATTTTAGAGCAGCTTTTGATGTGATGTTGTGTAATCTTAGTTTTGTCTCTGTCCTCATCTGTTTACCAAAATGTCTTCGTATTACCCCATTCATTTTATTATATTTTTGTAATTTTGAATCAATGTCACTCTTATACTCTGCAAATACACTTCCTAAGTAGGAGAAATCTGACACTTGTTCTATAATTTTTCCATCAATCTCAATTTTCACCCGTTGTATGTTTTTTTCACACATTGCCATTGTTTTGGATTTTGAAGTGGAAATTTTCATATTATATACGCTGGCGATTTTGAGTAATTGATACGCTGCTATTTGTAAGCTATCGTCGGAATCTGATAATATTATTTGATCATCAGCATATAATATTGTTTGAATTATTTTATTTCTAGTTATTGAAATTCCACTATTTACTGTTTGTTTCCATTCTTGCACTATTCTGTTAATATATATATATATATATTATATATATATATATATATATATATATATATATATATATATATATAAATAAGAGTGGAGATAGTCCAAATCCTTGTCGAACACCTTTGCTTGTGTTTATGTGTTCTGTTATTTCTCCATCTGGTAATTTAATTTTGATTTTAGAATTTTGATATAAGCTTTGTATGGCTCGTATTACATGTGAGTGTATATGTTCTTCATGCAGTATCTGCCAAAGTTTATCTCGGTTTACATTATCATATGCCTTTTCATAATCTATAAATAGTATGTATAGTGGGAGATTAAATTCTCTCCTTTTTTCCATAATTTGTTGCAGGGTAAATATTGCATCTATAGTGCTCCTCCCTTTTCTAAATCCATATTGTTGTTCTTCCAAAAATGTTTCACTACTTACTGACAATTTATTTTTAATTATGTTGGCATATAATTTAGATGCAGTTGGGAGTAAGGTAATGCCTCGGTAGTTATCACATTTGTTTTTCTGACCTTTTTTATGTATATTAATTACTAGACCCGTTTCCCAATCCATTGGAATATTAAGACAATGCCAACTATTTTTAAAAAGTTCTAGTAGTTTCTCTTTCAAGGCAGTTCCTCCATACTTAAAAAGTTCTAAATTTAAATCATCTAAACCTGGACTTTTCCTGTTCTTGGCCTTCTTTAAAACTTCTTCTAGTTCGTCCATTGTTATGTCAGGTTTTTCTATTTCATTTTCACAAGTCAAATTCAAAGTAATTTTTTCAGTGTGAGTGTTCGGTTCTGACCAAAGATTTTTGTAGTAAGTAATCCAATCTTGTTTTGGTATCAGATTAACATTAATTTTGTCTTTTGTTTCCATCTGTATTTTTTTAATATTAGCCTTGTATAATCGTTTGAATGGATATTGTGCTTTGTCAAAATTGTTCTTGCTGGTTCGGAGGTGGCCCCAGATTGAGCAGTTCTCCGATTCCGGGCCACACTATGCGTTGGTGAGCTTAACCCTTAAATTAAAAATGCATCCTATAATATGTATCAATTGGTTTCATTCATGTAATAAAAGCAGATGAGAACTAACGAGAAGGGATTACTTATTATTATTATTTTTTTAGAATTTCACGATACACCTAATAATAACAGTTACGCACTATTTAGTTTTCACTGCGGTTCGCCACATCTAAATAACTACAAGATAAATAAATGTTTTGCCAAATTAAGGGTTATAAAAATAGGTGTGTGATCCAGAGTTTCAAATTCTCTCCCGACACTTCGTGTTCCTGTAAGGCCCGGGGCGGAGGCGCGGCAAAAAATACGTGAAGTACCTATGAAAGGAGAGATTAAATTACGAATAATGAAGAAAGAAGATTTAGATACTAACAATATTGTACTTCCTTGGTTAGTTATTTGTGCTCTACTCTCAAAATATTTTTGGCAACTTATATCTTTTACACTCTGTATAAACAATGGAACAGTTTCTTGTGTCATCTGATGAAAAAATATGAAAATGACATTTGGGTGCCTTAAATGTTTTCAATATGGTAATTTAAGCAGAGGCACGTGGAGCCAACACTGCGAACGGAAAATGGATGTAATGAAAATCCTGTATATAAACAAAATAATCTTATTTACATATTAAAAATAAAGTTGATCCATTTTAAGCTGCAGTAACACGGAAGACCTTGCTATTTGTAAGGAGAATGAGTTGAAGTATGCAAATGAATGAATTATCCAGTTCGTGTTGACACTGAGATGCACTTGGCTGAACGACCAGCACGCGACTATGACGTAATCAAATTTACATATTGACACCTTGTACTCCTAACCTAGGGGTCAAGGTCATCTGTTTTGTTTCGGTCAGATAACTTGTTACAGAGTAATAACATGCAATATGAATCCTGCAGTTGACGTGTAAGAGCTTCATAAATTTCGTCAATTTTGCTAAAGTATCAAGGGGACTCAACAGAATTCGCACTCAAATGTGCTCCTCTACATATTTAATTAACTCAAACATGTTAGCCGTAATGAATTCTTGTTGGTTTATGAGCAAAAGCTCATACATTTCCGTATCTCTAATTATAGTGGACCACAAAATGAGTATAGATATTAGAGAAAAATTAATATATATCCACTGAATTGTAATTTTAAAGTACAGAACAAACTGGAAAGATCACATCCAACGAATGCCAGATGCGAGGATATCGAAAACTGCTTTACATTATAATCCAAAAAGAAAAAGGAAATTAGGTCGACCTTTGAAGAGATGGCATGAGCAACTACTTTGGGACGAAAGGGCCAGGAATCCAAATCCTTGATGTTGGTGATGATTATGATGATGATTCCGATGACGATAACTAATCACCGGCACTATCGAACCCGGAGGTTCATTGCCGCTCTCCATACATCCTAAGCCTTGCTAATGTTTTCCAATCATTCCCTGTATAATTTACTTCCTTTAATGCAGTGTTAATATTTTTTCCCATTACCTATGAATGCTTTCCCACGACGTTTTACAAGAAATTTTCCTGTCCCTGTTTCACTCTCCATTCGTACCATGTGACCTGCCCATCGGAGAACGAGAGAGACTTGACGGTTCTTATTATGTCTGATTTTCAATAAAGATCATGTAGCTCACTATTATTTAGTTTTCTCCATTCGCCCGACTGTTCGTCTCTTTTTGGTCGAAAAAAGTTTCCTAAGAACTTTATTCTCAAATGCATACAAAGGAAGAGACCATGTTTCGGATCAATATAGTATAACTGGAAGATAACAGTTTTATATATTTTTAGTTTAACAATTATTGCGAAGAGTCTTGACAAGAATCGCTGTAGTGAAAAATAGCACGTGTTTGCAGAGTTGGACCTATGAATACATCTCTATATGGTCTGGTTTTTCTTTTATTTATCGAAGGTAAACGCATCAGGGGATGAGTTTTTATCTGGGAATTTTGGCATGTGAATACTTTTTCATATCCAAGTATATTGTGGTCTAAAATAAAAACAATTACTTGTATCGGGCACGTTATAAGGGAAAATAATTATAAAACCAATATTTCCATAACATTTTACGCAAAACGTGTTTTAAAAATTTGGAAGAATTTAATGATTTACAGTGTTAACAATTAGACCTCTTAACAATTTTGGGAAAATCATCGTTTATGTGAGAAAATGTGTAGTTATATCGGCAATTCAGCAAATATGAATTTTCGTAGCTTGAAATGCCTACAATAGTCATTTCGACTAGCACATTTTAACCTCTCACCTTATAGGTACTTTTACGAACCATACGCCACCTGTGTCTTAAGAGTGGTACGAACTGTAGGGAGAGGGATTTTAGCTATGGATCAAAAACATACTATTTTGATTACACAAGGTCATGGAGAGCCTCCTCGAATGAGTGATCAGCTCAATGTCAGGGCCTCCTCCGAGATAACACAATATTAAGACGAAACACACCATTCAAGCACACCTTCATACTAAATACGGTGAATATTATAATGATAGTTATGATGAACAGATGGTGTTAGGGTACCTTTTAGGCTTTAAAGTTTCCTGACATTTGTCTTACAGACGAGGAAAAAATCCTAAGAAACCCATCACCCAGGAAACTTGTCCTGACCGGCGATCAAAACCAGGCCGTTGCGTACAAGGCAGCTACGCTACATCGAGACACAGCGGTGGACATGATGATGATGATGATAATAATAATAATAGTGATAATTATGATAATTATGATAATTTATTATTATAAAATCATAATGACCATTAATTATAATGCTTCATTTAAAGTTAATAATGAATGAAACGAAAATATGGGTATATTCACTAAAATGCTTTAATTATTCTTAGATGCCCCACTAGAAAATCTTTTCCTTTATTA
This sequence comes from Diploptera punctata, assembly GCA_030220185.1. NCBI lineage: Eukaryota > Metazoa > Arthropoda > Insecta > Blattodea > Blaberidae > Diploptera > Diploptera punctata. Next base: position 60,757 of record JASPKZ010002120.1, read on the forward strand.
TGCCTGGAAGTAGATTTATTAAAAGTTAATAGCATAATTGTTGATAGCTTAATGCACAAGGGCAAGTGCTTCACTGTAAATTCAACATTCTCTACTCTTCTTGTTCTGATTTTCTCTTGTGTCTGCATACGATCCAAATATCGTCTTCTTCCTTGGTATTTATTTCGTCCATCATGCATTATTTAACTGGCAATTTCTTCTTATACAATAACAAGGTCAATTCTTTTCTCTTCTCAATATTTACATCATTGTTCTTTTACTCTGTAGCAAGACTTCCCACCCATATTTTTTATTTAATATTATAAAGTAAATTATTCCTATTAGTATTAATGATCATTTTAATATAAGCCTACGACTGGCGATAATTATATAACAATCATAGATACATCGTGTGTAGATTCAAATTACTCAGGAAATTAAGTGCAATCTAATACTGATATCAATAAATCGACCTAATAAATTGCCAGTACCATTAGAGACGGCGAACTCTTCCCTTTATGAACAAGAGAAGAGATGGCCCAAGTACAAAGGATGTAACAAATCGCAAAACTCATTATGTGCAAGATATCCCAAAATGCCCCATTTAGCGAGTAATAGTACACGACTTAAACCCTATCTGCAGACAATAATTATGACACTGTAAATGTACGAGGGGGATTTCACTAGAAACACCCAAAATTCTAAAGTTTGAGGATGGTGACCAGCCGCATTTCAATTAAGATTGTCACCTTAGAAATAATTTATTGCACCTGGAAAAAAAGAACCCTTAAGCCTATTAGATACGATATGGCAACCTTGTATCTTGCATAGGGGTGTTGACTAAATAAAACGAAATGACGTCACGAACAGAGAAACGAAAAATGTTTACATATGTTGGCACTAATAAGAATAAATTGTAACCCCCTCTCTTATGGCGAGCTGACCGATGAAGTGGATACCGAACTTTCTTAAAATCAAGACGCATCCTGTAAAATTACAAGTCCCCCAGTCACAGGGAGAAACACTCTTCTGACTGGGGGAAGATAATCACCACCATTTTGTTCAATTGTAGACATCATATCTCCTAATCGCAGGAGAACGGAACTTATAAAGTTACACTTGCTTAGGAAATTATCTAAGTTCTGCATAGATAGTAAATATTTAGCATAAACATTGAACGGAAGTGACGATCCGTATGATAAGCCTCTAACAGCTTGTGAAATCGGGAAATAATAATTAGTGAATCGCATTATTCCCGATAAATAAAATAATATTCTTCGGTATCCCACCAATAGGTCAGGTCGCGATTAGAAAAAAATTACAAGATGTCCATAAAAGCGTGTGTAAAGTAACTTATAAATAAACTTAGTGATTTTGGACTTGAAAGTATTATTGATAAACGTATTTCTGTCCATCCAAACCTGCTCCTCGAACCCTGAGAAAGACTTGTCGCTCTCCGACAATCGAACCTCATCCCACTTAGTCCGGGCACCAATTACCAAATACTCAAATTACTCAATTATCCAATATACTTATCATCCGAATTAAAATCCCCTCCAAACTCACTGTTATTAGTAAAACTCCATTCCTTATTTTGTCCATATCATGCGTTTCATTTTTTTCCCGCAACTGTACTTACAGTGTTTCCTGCCTTCTCTTCTCAAATTAACCTCATGCTGGTAGGGATGTAATTTCGTAGTATAGATGATTGTTTGATAAATATTGTCTCAGTTTTACGATTAAAGATGAAATATAATAGAATACAGGGAATACAACATTTAACTGAAGTGTTAATTACATCCTGGACCATTGTCCAGCGCCTTAACGCATCAAGTCTTGCCACAGAGTTCCGGGACATACGCTAGATCGAGTCTCCATGGGAAAAGTAATTTTGGGTACTTACACAATAAATAACGGGTCCATGTTGAGAAAATCAGCTATAACAGCTGGGGGACTCTACATACTGATCCCATGTCAGCCATATACTGGCTGAATGATCGTTTAACTCTGTAAATGGTCCATGTGGATGTGAGGCTAGCAGCCGAATGTTAGGTCACGAACCTTCGAGGTCTGGCCTGCCATGTAGTTGAGAAGGTAATAAGATGACATATATTTTAAATTATGCGTGACACAGTAAGACGAACCTGCCATATTTATTTGGATTTTATATGCATATACATGGGATCGTGTAATGGAACCTGCAAATGTATAATATAGCTTGACATTCCTAAATATACATTTATAATAAGTTAATGACATATTTTTTTGTGTTAGATATTAAGTTTGGAAAAAAGTATAGTGGGAAGTACAACTTCTGCCTTTTGTCTAGGTTACATAATAGAAGCAGTTGTTTTTTAAGCTACAGAAAATAATGTATTTGCATTTTCAGTTAACTGACTTACGCAGTACTCTGTACTAATTCCCATATAACAGTTCAATAACATATCTGTCTTGGAATCTTAAATTTAATACATATAACATGTGTCCTAATATTAACTTAATGAAAGATCTTAATTATTACTGTAAATAACGTTTGCTATAAAATAACAATATTTCTTTAAATAAATAATACAGGTTGTGTCTAAAATCACTATCCATTTTCACGAAAAAACTACTATTTTTTTTCTTTCTTAGCATACATTGTCAAACATTGTTCAGCACGGAAGAACGGGTTGCCATTGTTTTAAACGGGTACGCGGATTGTCATATGAAGACTCCAGAGCTGAATTTACCCATTAATTCTGTAAAACAGCCCCAACAAAGGCACACTTATAAACACATTTCAGCGCACCGCCAATGTGTGTGATGAGGCACGTCATGGACGACCACAGGTATCAACAAAAACAGTGCAGCAGGTTCAAATTCATAGTGATAGTCCGGAAGCATCATCTCGACACCTCAGTAGGGAGTTGAATGCCACTCGCAACACAACGTGGAAAACTCTACGTTTCATTCTAAGAAAAGTCCTTGTCACGTCTGTTTGATTTATGGAATCGTATCATCCATGATATATACCTTGTCGTAGTGGAGTGGCTTGCATGCTTATATAATCCCGAGAGCTATGCCAGCGGTAACATTGCTGCCGATAGGGTTACCCATGCCGGACTGGTCGAAGATGATAAGCCAGACGAAAAAAGTACCTAGGTCGAAAGAGTGACGATCTTCCACCGTAAAAATACAACAGTCAAGAAATGCGGACATGGGTTCAACTGGGGTAAAATTTTCCGGACATCAAATAGTGCCCCATTTGGTTCTCCGGGCGGGGACTACTTCAGGGAACCCATGAAAAAGGTTCAACATAGGACATGCTTCCTAGGAACATGGAATGTTAGGACTTTATACAATAGCGGGGCGCTAGAGGTATTAATCCGTGAATTAGATAAATCATCCTTGGAAATAGTCGCTTTACAGGAAGTTAGATGACCAGGAGAAGGTAGTCAGGAATCAGGAAACTATGCATTATACTACGGGGTACAGAAAGACCTGAATTTGGAACGGGTTTTTTAGTCCGAAGGAGGATCCTATCCGCTATCCGAGTTATTAAGTTTGTCAGTGATAGGTATCATACATGATTCTAATGGGTAGGTAAACGGCATGATTTTGTAATCGTAAATGTACATGCTCCCTCAGAAGATAAAGATGACAAGATAAAGGATGAGTTCTACGAATAATTGGAATGTGTATTTGATAGCCTTTCACGATATCATATGAAAATTGTCTTAGGAGATTTTAATGCAAAAGTGGGACGGGAAGATATATTCAAACCAACAAGGCAAATTCAGTCTTCATGAAGATAGTAACAACAATGACGTTAGATTCGTCAACTTTGCCACATCAAAGAATCTCATTATTAAGAGCACAACATTTCAGCATAAGGGGTACTCATAAATACACATGAACGTCTCCAGACGGTAAAACTCGAAACCAGATAGATCACGTATTAGTGGACAAACGCTGACACAGTAGCATCATCGATGTCAGATCAGTTAGAGGGACAGACTGCAATTCGGATCATCATCTGGTCAGGCTGAAAATCAGACAACGGCTAACGCTTATGAGAGGAACAAACGCTAAAGATGATTCTAAAAAAATTGAATTAAAAAACTTGAAAAATGATGAAATGTGGCAAGAATACCAAATCAAAATTGCTAATAGATTTGAAGTACTGGAATCTTCAGATGACAATGTAGCAAACTAAGAAGAAACTGATATAAATAAAGAATGGGAGGCTATAAGAGATACTATTAAATTGTCATCATTAGAAAGCATTGGTTATTTAAAAAAGAGGCAAAGCAAGATATGGTTTGATGAGGAATGTGTCGACATTGTAAAGAAAAGAATGCTAGCAAAAATGAAATGGTTACACCAGCCAAATGAGGTAAATTTTGAGCAATTGGGTAGTGTTAGACGGAAAACCACGAGGTCACTAAATAATAAAAGACGGGATATTTGAGAGAGAATATTAATGATCTTGAAATGAATGCCAAAAATAGGAACATTAGAGAATATATCAGGGAATTAGGATTGAGAAGAAGGGTTTCAGGCTAGAACAAACATAATTCGGAATGAAAATGGGGATATTATTGCAGATTCCAAGAGTATATTAAATAGATGGAAAATTTACTTTAATCAATATTATTAAATGTATATACATAACAGGATATTGAGGAGGTCAATTTACAAACAGCAGAAATGCTAATCGTAGAACCAAGTGCATTAGAGGTTGAAATGGCGGTAGAAAAATTGTATAAAGCATCAAGGTTCAGATGAGATCCCAGCAGAACTAATAAAATCAGGGGGAAAAATTAATGGACAAGATACGCCAGTTGCGTAATATGATTTGGGATAAAAAAGCTCTTCCAGATGAATGGAAAGAATCGATTATTCTACCAATTTATAATAAAGGAGATAAAACTGATTACAACAACTATGGGGGCATCTCATTACTTTCAACTTCATACAAAATTCTAACAAATATATTAGTAAGCAGACTTACTCCTTATATTGATGAGATTCTAGGAGATCATCAATGTGGATTTAGAAGAAACAGATCTACAACAGAACAGATTTTTAGCTTAAGACAGATTTTAGAAAAAAAAAGAATATAATGGTACTGTACATCAACTAAACGTAGACTTCAAAAGGGCATACGATTCAATCGAGAGGGAGAAGTTATATAGTATCCTGCTAGAGTTCGGAATTCGTAATAAGTTAGTAAGACTTATACGAATGTGTCTAAATGGCACAAAGAGTAGGGTGCGTGTTGGCAAACAGTTTTCGGACACTTTTGAAATCCAGAATGTGTTGAAGCAATGAGAAGCACTTTCTCCTTTACTATTTAATTTTGTACTAGAGCATGCCATCAATATTTTTGAGGATGAAGAAGGCTTACAACTCAATGGTATTAATAAGCTATTAATTCACGCAGATGAAATAATACTATTGGGTGATAGCGAGGAGATATTAAAGGCCAACACGCACACACTACTGAGTAACAATAATAAATTGGGACTGGAAGTAAATACCAATAAAACTAAATATATGGTCACATGTAGAAATGCATTATATAATGGAAATGGACAGCTAATGTCAAATAAGGAAATTTTGAGGAAGTGGCTGAATTCTAATACCTAGGAACAATAATCACAATAGGAATGAGATGCACAAGGAAATTAAAAATAAGCTTAATTCTGGAAATGCGTGTTATTATGTATTACAGAGACTTTTGACTTCCCAACTCCTTTCAAAAACTTTAAACTGAAAATATATAAAACTATTATTCAACCAGTTATATTATATGGATGCGAAACATGGACTCTTACTTTAAAGGAGGCAAAAGAATATTACGAGTATTTGAGAATAAATTCTTAGGAACATTTTTGTACCAAAGAGAGATGAACAGACAGGTGAATGGAGAAGACAGCATGACAGTGATTTACATGGTTTTTTTAGGAAGCCTGATATAATGAGAACAGTCAAGTCTCGTAGACTGCGATGGGCAGGACATGTGACAGGAATTGGGAATGATAGATGCACATCGAAGCTTCTTGTAGGAAAACCAGAGGGAAAACATTGGCTCAGGATAGGGATATATGGAGAGCTTATGTCGGAGCGGCCATGAACCTACGGGTTCGATAGTGCCCGTGAGTTAGTTATCAGAGAAGTAGCAGACTTTTTTACGATTTAGATGTTAAGGTCTACACATTTCGTTTCACACCTGAAAGATGGGGTATATGTTTTCACCTAGATGGCCGTCATGTAGAAAGGCAGTAGAGTAGGTGTAAAACTTCACAATAACATTGGTTTGTCAAACATTGTTTTCCTTCATTGAAATGGATAGTGACTTTAGAGACACCTTGTATATACTATCTGTGTTGTAAATCTTAACCACTTGTAAATAAAATGATATGCATTCTTATGTGCTAAAAGTTATGATTGCAACATAGCGTAATGTGAAAACTTATGGCTATTATTTTGGTTGCACATACAAAAAATTCAGTCATATTATACTATCCCGTTTTACAATCTTAATATTTAGTACGTAAAATATACGCATTCATATGTGCTAAAAGTTAATATTACAGCATAAGATATTGGGAAGTTAGACTTCTGCATTTTATCTTCGTTCAATAATATATCTTGGAATCTTAACTTTTAATACATAAAATATGTGCCTTAATATTTACTCTATAAACAGAAACATTAACAGAAAGAAGATATCCACATCACTTACTTTTGCCGATGATCAGATAATTATAACCCAGAATGGAGAAGATGCAAATTATATGTGTAATCAGTTATCAACAACATATCATATGTGGGGTTTGAAAATCAACAAAAAAAGAGTATTTATCAAATGACCCAGATGAATTATATGTCGATAGGGTAAAGATAAAGACGAGCGATACTTTCTGTTATTTGGGACGAATTATAGATAAATATGGATCATAAAATAAATAAATGGCAAAAAGGATCAGTAATGGAAGAAAACCCATAGGAATGTTAAACTCTATATTATGGAGTAAAAAATCATTAACAGAACAAAACAACTATTTTATAAGTCCATATTAGAAAGTATAATGTTATATGAATCGGGAGTTTGCACAATGACACAACATCCCAATAGATTAACTGCAGTTGAAATGGAATTTAGAGAAGAGCTGTCAGAAAATCTCGACTGGAAATAATTATAAATACAGAAATTAGAAAATGGATGAATGCAGAAAGAAGTATCCATCCATAGCAATTCTGCCCGAGGGCAAGTCTTTCACTGCAATCATAGAATTTTCATGCTACGCTTTGCAACTTTACTAGGGAATTATAGGTGTGGTAGCTTCCCGTTGCTTTCCACACCGGTGAAGGGTGATGATGATAATGATAAGGATGATGATGATGATGGCCGGATGATTTTCGGGGACCGTTGGGCCTTTAGCTTCCTGACATTTGTCTTACAGGTAGGAAAAACCCCCGAAAAAACTCACCCAGGAGCCTGATTCGACCGGAAATCGAACCCGGACCCGCTGCGTGACAAGATCTCAACGAGATCACAACGGTGACGAAATAACTATAATGGATGAGATTGAATACAGAAGGCTATTATGGTATGGATACTTAAGAAGAATGCAGGACGGACGACTACCAAAGGTCATTTATACATGGAAAACTGAAAGAAAGAGCAGAAAAGGAAGACCAAGAACAACCTGGAAGGATAACATTCAGAATTCAATAAGGAAATTTGGTGTAACGGATGAAGATACAGAGGACAGAGAACTATGGAGAACTTTACTTAAAGGGAATTTCTGAAGGTGTATTACAAACTGATAGTCTGTAAGTCCGTAGTCATTTATGTATTTTTAAAACTCATGTTAAGTATTAAGATTGGTTGGAGAAAACCCTCAATGGTGAGGAAAATTCTCAAAATGAATTAATGACTATTAACTCAATGAAATGTCTTAATTATTTGCGTAAATAACGTTTGCTATAAAATATTAATATTTAATTAAATACATAATACGCACGTACACGCATGGATAGATTACACAGGGAATCAATAAGAAATTAACTGGAGATATTTTCAATACTCGATGATCTAGACAAGCACAAATACCAATGGAAAAAACATTTAGACAGAATGGAAAATACAAGATTGCCCAGAAAGATCAACGCCTACAAACCACATGGAAAAATATCTTTGGGACGGCCAAGGAAACGATAGACTTGAGACCGGAACAGGTCGCATTGACCTAATCCTGGAAAGGAAGAAGAAGAAGACATAATACGATTCTTCATTATTTAGCGCTCCCTCAATTGGCGTCTCAGGTCGTGATCCGCTTGGTTCTTCCATTGGACCGCCATAGAGCTCTGTAGGGATCTCCATATAAGAATTCCCGTAAATCTGGGTCATTTGGTTACGCTATATTTACTAATGCCACGAATAAATATACAATACTTCAGTAATACTTCTGGGCAACGATTAGTCAACAATAAAATACAAAATGCATTCAAGATAGCCTGTATAATTGTATTGGAAATATGGGTTATTCTTGTTTTATTATTCCTGAAATAGTCCAGTGGAATCCTTGAGCATGCAATAGTGGAAGGAAAAAATATTATAAAATAATGATGTAATCATTGTTTCGCCCACGATGCCATTAAAGAGAATCTAAGACATATTTATAATCCATCTTAACAGCTGAGCACAAGGCGCCCTTATACACTTGTGCCATTATATCCCCACGATATCGATTACTTTTTAAAAATATATTATTAATGTGATTTCCACTGAATTGCAATTGTAGACCCTGAGTGTCCCTATGCAATTATTACTAGACAAAAATTTAAAGTATCCATTTGAAGTTGGTTAGTCCTTATATTGGCAAAACTGATTTCATATGCCATTTTATTTAAAGGTATCGGACTCCAGTGAATACAAATATAGTCAATCTTTTATCATTGTGTGTTCCTGTATAATTTAGCACAATTTAAATAGTCTTTATTAATTTGTTTTTAACTAGATTATTAAGGGTATATAATTAAAACTAATTTATCTTAACTAACCCATTTGCTCTATCAAACTCTGTGCTTTCCATACGTCCGTATCTTGAGCTAAAGTCTTTCAATCATTCCCCGCATAATTCATATCCCTCAAATTGTGATTAATGTTTTATCTCATGTCATTCTTGGTCTACGTATAGGGCGTTTTTATTCTGATTTTTCCACAAGAAATTTTGTGTCATCTTCCATTCAAAATTCACCAAATGTCCTACTCATCGCAGTGCAAGAGACTTAACTATAATACTTATATCTTGTTTCCTATAAAGAACATATACCGGTAGCTCACTGGCATTTATTTTTCTCCATTAACCTCTCTTAGATCCAAACATTTTCTTAAGACTTAACATTTTTTGATGGTCGATAGTAGCTATTGCCGCCAGGCGTTTTGTCTTCGGCTGTGTGAGACATTTTCAGTGGATGAGTAGGTTTCAGTAAGGAACTTACCCAGAAACTGAAGATATCTCCCGCAACAACGACTATGGACTACGGCCTTAAAAGCCCGAAAAATGTCCAACAGCCGTCAAAGCCTTCATTCTACTACGCAATTTATTTTTAAATAATCGTAAACTTTTCTCCTCTCTTAAGAAAACATGTTTCTTATCATGCAGTACAATTGGAGGAATCATCGTTTTATATATTTTTAGTTTAATTATTTTTTAGATAAATGGAATGATAGGATTTCTGTAATCCATAATAGCATACATCTCCAAAATTGAACCTATGTTTAATTTCTTTCTGCACCCCATTCCAGTTTATAATTATTATTGTCTACCAATACCCGTATATCTCCACGTGGAGCAAGGATGCTATTTACTTAACCAAGTTTAATTTTGCTTTTTCCTTATAGAGAGAGTGAAAGTGTAGCTCATCGCTCAAAGAGGCTACTTATAGGCAACTAAGGTACTAGTTTAATGGGAAAGGAAGATTAAATTTTCTCAGAAGCTCTAATTTAGTATTGATACTGTTTTGTGAGCCCGAAAATCTTCAGACTCAAATTCCCTCCTGGAGGACTTTTCCTATTTATTTTTCTATCCAAAAATCAATCGACATCGGTCGGGTTTCAACCAACGATCCTCGGGACCAGAGTAAGAATCATTACCCTTATACCAAAAACATGGACATTTTAAATTTTTCCTCTATATACCCTACGGTATATAACATTTGATTTAGGTTTTCACTGTACAAATTTCTTCTTACGGTTCAGCACTACTCAGCTTTCGAGATGCAGCACGAGAAACATTTTGAGGATGAAGAGGTTAAAACATGGGTGCTAAGTTACCGAATATCTAGTTATTAAAAACAAACACACGCACACACACGCACACACACACACACGCACATACGCACACACACACACACACACACACACACACATATATATATATATATATATATATATATATATATATATATATAATAGAAGAATTTTGACTCCAAATAAGCCATCATACACAAAGTCATTGACTTATAATCTAAGTTTTATTTAACTGAATAATATTATATATACAACAGTAAAGAAAGTTATTTTTAATTAGTTTTGATGAATTTTCTTATGTGTATAACCTCATAAATAATTAGTATGCGAAAACGGTTTAATAGTAGGAACAATCTTGGCCATCATATTATTCTATAGGATTGCACAGTGTCTTTACAGTTTTCGACATGTACCAGGAATTCCTTGTAAACGACGTAACATTAGCACGAAATATGGAATGAGGAAGTCTATTTTTCAACAACAGAAAACTTGATGTTATAACCTTATATTTGATAAATTGAAATACAATTAAATAAAAAATTCGCAGAAATGAAGAAAAAAAAAGGACATTGATTATTGGTAAGAGTTCCGTATAACCTGTCCCAAATTGTTAGCACTTAGATCATAATTAATACTAATTTATAGGTTAAACACATATATGTTAATCAGCAAAATGAATATATGAATAAAACTGTAAGTATAAAAAATAATTTAATCGAGAAATTGGCCGAAGAAGAAACACAGTTATAAGTTAATACACTTTAATTTAGTAAGTGAGCATAAAAATCTATTTTTTCGGTGATGTAAGAAGAAAATCAAAGATATAAACATAAGAAAAAATGTAATAAAGCAATAAAATAGAGAATAAAGAAAGAATAAATAAAATTACAGAATAAGTTAAAAAAAAAATTGATGAAACAAGAAGACGGGACCTGGAAAAAAATCGAAGTAGGAAGAAAAAAAAAAGAAAAAGAAAAGGATATATATAAATGTGAATATAAGATAAAGGAAAAATACAAATATTTAGCTGTAAAATTACAAACGTGATTAATCATGATATAGGCCTGTAATTAATGAGTTTTAATGCGTAATAACTCCACCTCCAGTTCACTTCAATAGACGAAACCAATTCTTTTAGCTTTAGACACTAAAACATTAAGATTATTATAACAGTGATTGTGATGATGATGTTGGTAATAATATAATAATAATATAATAATAATACTAATAATAATAATAATAATAATAATAATAATAATAATAGTAATAATAATAATAATAATAATAAATAACAGTATCTCAATTTTAGTTTGAAGGAAAAACTAAAGTTAAATTTGGAAACTGTGGTTCGTTTAATACTAGGCCTAATTTTTTTTCACTGTTTAAATATTTTTACTCTAAATTTAACCTCTGCCATTATAGGTTGATCTACTTGTCCCATGTTTACCGGGCTTTGCAGGAATATAACATTTTGGGAGAGAGTTTTCTAACTTCTTATTACACACATAGACTTGGGAGACCTTCATCCATGAGTGACAACCATCGGAGCAGCTTCTTATACATCACGAACATTTAACCCTAGCAATACCAACCCATATTTCAGTACTTATACTACCAACGGGGGGTACTTTATGACCACCACTTTAAACAGTATATATAACCAATTTTTTGAACACATTTTAAAATATTTGTTTTAAAATTAAATATTATAGAATGTCATGCTATTTATGTAATATTTAAGTTAGTTTTGCATTTTGTTTTCACTAATCACATTATATATTTAGGCTGATATAGTAGTCTGTGTCTTAATGTAAGCAGAACATTTGTGAAAATTCATTATTGATATTTGTAGAAACAATAATTTCAGGACAATACCCTAATATAATCATTGATTGTAGTATGTATGTGTCACTCATCACTCTCCTCAGAACTTTGTACACATTTTGAACAAATCACTGTTTTCTTACTATGCCTCCCATAAGTATACCTGTGACAATTTCCACAAATTATTATTTTTTACTATTTTTGTTGTATTTTTCTTTTTTACACCTAAACTTTGAATGGACACCTTCCACTGAATAATGATATAGCATTTCATCAATTATAGTAAGAATCCCAGCAGAAAAAAAAACATGTTGGCAAAGTTTGGTTCATTGTTTCAAATACCTGTCTTATTGCTGCAAACTTATCTTGTTCCCTGCATTCATTTCGGGTTTCTCTACCATCAAATCTAATTATTTTAGTTAGTTGCAGAAACCTGGTCCTACTAATAGTTGCAGTATATATGAATCTGCCAGAATATTAGACCAAAGATCTACAGGTGTAACTGTCACTTTCTAGTTCCATATAGATTAGCTATAAACATATATTTGTTGCTGGTATATTTATTCTTGCTGCTTCTTCATTTGTGTGTTTTATGTTGATGCTTACAACTTTCTGTGTAAAGAATTTCAGACGATTCTCTAATGGTTTTCACTTTACCTTCATTTCTTATTCCTTCTCTTTCTTTTACAAAATTTTGTGCTACACGTCTTGTAGGCTGAGGAGGCTTTGATGTGAAGATTCTTCCACTAGCTGTAACATATCAGACACTGACGTCATTTTCAACTTTACACTATTATTATGATCCTCATCATCATCGTCAAAGGCAATAAAATTATTTCATCAACTTGGTCACGCACATCATTTTGATCTTCTGTTTCACTCACTTCCTCATCACTATCATCAAATTCAAAATCTGAAACTCTTTTATTATGAAATATATTCATAATTTCTTTGTCAGTCAAAGGATGTTTAGGCATTTTGAAAATAATTTTGTTACTCACATGTGTGAATTACTATAACTTCACAACAGACAGACTGGATACTAAGTAAGTAAAATAAATAAATAAAAATATATAAAAGAACAAACTTTCAGATCAATCAATAATGAAAGAATAATCTATATAAACCAACAACATTGTTGGTAAACATAAAATTGAGATTATTGAAGAAGCTACGAAAAGAAATTAAAGGCATGTTATGCGTCACTGGAACTACCCACGGGAGGGGTACTTTATGACCACAATAATAGATCATTGTTTCATAAAATGACCAAAAATGAAAACTTACAAACAATTACGTATTTTAATACTAGAGACAATAATTTACAATAACTACTAACTTCATGCTTCTAGTGACAAAATTAAAAGACATAATGATTAAATGACAGATGGTGGGTATAAAGTACCCCCCGTTGGAATTGCTAGGGTTAAGAGAAGGTCACCATTCACTAATACATTCATACTGAAGAAGGGAAATATTATGAATTATTATGATGATCAGATGATGTCTGAGAACTATTTAACCTTAAAGTTTCCTAATATTTGTCTTGCAGATGAACAATTTGCATTGAACTCGTTATTTGTTTTTGAAAGATATTGGTGTGTTTGATCAATATGACCACACAGATTGTAACTGTGAGGTATCTGTTCCCGGGGTTGATCTGACCTCATTTGGCCTGGAGCCAGGTCAGTGCGCGGTGACGCACTCCAGTTGTGGATTCCGACGCATAATCTGCCGTCAGGGTCACAATATGAACTCTACACAAGCAGTATGTATGCACTTCTATCTCATTTACGCACGTTGCTCCACCATTTACTGCAGTTTGCAGTACTCCTCTCCGAACAACGCTCTTACGTTAAACAATATAAACATTTTAATCTGCTCACACCGCTTAATAATAATAATAATAATAATAATAATAATAATATAATAATAATAATAATAATAATAATAATAATAATAATAATAATAGGAATGATAATAATAATAGTAATAATAATAATAATAATAATAATAATAATAATAATAATAATAATAATAATAATAATAATAATATTTCTCCGCTGAGATGTCAAGGTAGCGTCACTGCCTCTCGTACGCAGTGGGCCATGCTTCGAGCCTCGGTCGGTACAAGTTTCCTGGATATTTTTTCGGGAGCTTTTCCTCACCTGTAAGACAAATATCAGAAAACCTTAAGGGCCAAATGGTCCTCGAACATCATCTTGTCAACATAATAATCATTATTAAAATATTCGCCACGTTCAGTATGAATTTGTGAATAAATGGCGTATTTTGTCTTAGATGTCCGTGTTGTTTCAGAGGAGGCCCCATTCGGGGAGGTCCTACTTATACTTATGTGGTCAAAAAATATGTGTGTGATCCAAAGTTTAAACCCTCTTTCGAGGTCATGCCATAAGAAGATACGTAAAAATACCTATAACGTGAGAGTCGATCTATAATAGAGTAGAGAAGATACTGATAATAATAATAATAATAATAATAATAATAATAATAATAATAATAATAATAATAATAATAATAATAATAATAATAAAAATAATAATAATAATAATAATTTTATTTATAAACATGTTTTCAATGTAAAAAATCTCCCTGTGTCCAAAACGTTTTAAATTTTTATATTCTTTCTCCATTCTTCTCTATCGTCCCATTCCAATTGTCCCAGACCTATCTCCCTCATACGTCTTCTGATATCATCCATCTATTTAAATCTAGGTCGACCTCTCTTTCCTTTCCCAGGTGGAATCCATTCCAAAACTTTCCTGGGTAATCTTGTCTCTGGCGTCCTACGTACGTATATGACCATACGATTCTAGCTGTTTGTATCTCACAAATTCTAATATTGAATTTTGGACTTTCATTTGTTGTCTGATGATTGTATTTTTTCCCAAATTAGAATGTCTATTTGAGCGTCTAAAACAATCAATAATAATAATAATAATATTAATAATAATAATAATAATAATAATAATAATAATAATAATAATACTAATAATAATAATAATAATTAATAATAATACTACTACTAATAATAATACTAATAATAACAATAGCAACAATAATAAAAATAACAACGATAATAATAAGGATAATAAATAGAGATTATGATGATGATGGTGATGATGATGATGATAGTATTTTCTTTTTATTCTTAGTTTAATCTCTCCCTTTTTTTATATCCAGGCTTTACGTTGTCACCATTTTTGAGAGAGAATGTTTAAACTTTGGATCACATACTGTACACCCTTAGACAAAAAAAAGTCATCCGCTGATTCCACCAATCGATCGGGGAACTTCGTGAGCGTTCGCAGACGCCGTATTCACATCAACACGTTTTCAGTAATTCTACTGGGTTGTTTGCTAGTTAACCCAGTGCACACTCAAGCAACATTAAAGAGAGAATTTGGCTTAGTGTGTTTCCGTGGTCGAGAGGTTTAATAGACATCGTCTGCGTTCGTAACCTCACGGGTTCGATTCCCGTTCTACTTTTTTTTTGACTGAATGTTAGAATAGCATTTAGCCTGTAATGTAGTTTCATATTTAATTTTATATTTGAGTTTTGTGGCTTTAATGCATACACAAAACACACAAAAACATAAATTAAAACCTTCTTATAATAAGTAAATGAGGAAAGAAAATAATATATTCTAAAATGTAAACTTTAACACAAACCAAATCAATATCGGGTGTATGAATCCTCAGCATCTATTACCGCCCTGATTCTGCGGGGCATTGATGCAATCAAATTTCTACAGGCACGTGGACGATCGGCTAGAGCATCCCAGGCGTCTTGAATTTATGACCATAAGCCATCTTTCGTCTTCCGTGCATCAGCAGGCCAATTAGAGTTCATCTCTATTTCCATCTTCGCCCACACATTTTCGATTGGAATCAAATCTGGTGAACAGCGAAATTTGATTTGCCTTCTCCTTTGACAATCAAATCAAATTCCGCTAAACACATTTCAGAAAGCGGCCACTGTTTCACAATATCGATGATACAATGTCAATTATACACAGAGAAAACAATAGACACAAAAGTAACATTTTAGAAGAAATCGAAATTATCAAGAAGGCCAAGAATACAAACATTCTCAACGAAAATATGCCTAATGAGCAAACCCCTCTATTAGACATACGGTTAATTCAATACTACTACAACAACTCCAGAAGATGAAGCATGCGTCGAAAGGCCTAGAGTGAAATCAACGAAAATTTTAAATAGTTGAGGAAGACGATAGTATACAAGGTAAAAATAAATAATCCATCCATAGTAATTCTGCCCGAAGGCAGGTCCTTCACTGCAATCATAGCTTTTTCATGCTATACTTGCAGCTTTACTAGGGAAGTGTAGGTGTGGTAGCTTCCCGTTGCTTTCCACACCGGTGAAGGATGATGATGATGATAATGATAAGGACGATGGCTATATGATTTCGGGGACCTTTTGGGCCATAAAGTTTTCCTGACATTTGTATTACAGGTGAGGAAAAACCCCTATAAAAACCTCACCCAGAAAAACTACCCCGACCGGGGATCGAACCCGAGCCCGCTGCGTGACAAGGCAGCACGCTACCTCGAGACCACAGCGGTGGACAAATAAATAATAGTTTAAAAAACAAAAACAACGCGCTTCATTAGAAAACCGAACTAAAAAATGAAAAATAATTTCAATTTCCAACATGCTTGGGGTAAAATTAAAGTGGTCACCAAAAAAAAAAAAAATATCTCCAACTCATCTAGAATAAAACTAGAGTTATCATAAGTAATGCAGTAATGCCACGAGTGATTTCCAATTTATCTAGAGAATTTGGAAATCAAGAGTGGCATTTGTTAGGACTATTTAACGAATAAAATTAAGCTGTATACTCACAAATCATTATTTAACTATAGTTATTTAAAAAAATATATATTTAATGTAAACGGTGATGTTTGAAAACAAATGAGAAACGATTGGTACGCTTCATTTGCTTCTTTTGTTCATCACTGCAACCAGATCATAATATTATTTATTGCCAAAAGATCGCAATGTTGTAAGAATGCGCCCTAGTGGAGAAATTTATAATCAACGATATAGGTATTAATTAATTTCTGATGTCCTATGATGTAAATATGTCAGTTATATTTTCTGTAACGTCATTTCCTGAAAAATAATTCGTTTAAGAAAGTGCAAACAGTGGTTTCTTTTTTTGTGGTATAATCAATTGCTACAAATGTTTTTATATTTACTCCCGCATGCGCTTTCTGTTGACATTCATGCACTATATATACAATCTGGTAGCCTTATTTCTTAGAGAGTCAGTCACTGACAAACAATGTTATGACCTATTCAGAATGTTAAAAAGTAGGTGTTTTATTTATTATGATAAACTTTAGTTGGTAAATTTTAGGGGAAACACGACTGTGATTGGTGTAATGCAAAACATGTGTTACACGAGAGAGTGATTAGAGTATAGGATATTGTTAAACACTTAGAAATTGTGTGACGGGTTTACAACTACTATTGGAGATGGGTGAAGTTCACTGCTAATCCCAACACCTGTCGGATGAGGGTGACAACTTGCAAAAAAATATATGGTTATTCTTAAGTCTAAGAAATTGGCTTATTCTTCTTCTTCTTCCGAATGCAGTATTGGGTGATGATGCCCGTTCTGCGACTACAAAAACTGATCTTTCCATCGGTTGAAGGATCTTCCGAGGTCTCTTTTGCCTTTAGGGTTGAGGTGGTAAATCATCTTTGGTAAACGGGAATTTGACATTCTCTGGACGTGTTGGAACCATTTAATCTGACTATTTAACTCATGCCCCAAATGGGAGTCAATGACCAATCACGTTTCAATGATTTCTGTATTACAACCAATCAGAGACGTGTTTCACGAAATAATTATCAACGTTAGGATTATCATATATTAAGCAAAGCTCCTCCTTTTTAATATTCTGAACAGGTCTGACCGTTATTTTGCAGTGACTGAGCCTATAACAAATACGGCTACCAGATTGTATATAATAGTGCTTACATGTCAACATTTGTAGCAATTGTTATACCACCAAAAAAAGAAACCACTGTTTGCACTTTCTTAAATGTATACGACATCAAAAATGAATTAATATACAGATTGATGTGTTTCATTTTTTCTCCACTAGAGAGCATTCTTACAATATTGCGTTCCTTTGGCAATAAATAGTATGATCTGGTTGCAGTGATAAACAAAAGAAGCAGTAGAAGCGTAGGCTACCTATCGTTTCTCATTAGTTTTCAAACATCACCGTTTACTTTAAATATAAAAATATTTTTAAATAACTGTAGTTAAATAATGATTTGTGAGTAAACAGCTTTATTTTATTCGTTAAATAGTCCTAACAAATGCCACTCTTGATTTCCAAATTCTCTAGATAAATTCACTCCTCACTTCGTGAGTCGTGAATTTATCGATAATTTGGAAATCACTCGTGGCATTACTTATGATAATTTTGTATATGTTCAACCATTTCCCTACTATTCAACTGCATCCTTATCTCATCACTTTTCATTCTATCCCTTAATGTTACTCCAGTTAGTGATCGGAGGAATCTCATTTGTTAACTATTAATGCGGGATTTATCTTTTGCTCGAAGTGTCCAGCATTCACTTCCGTGTAGTAGAGCAGGTTTGGCTATGACATTATGAAATCTCAATTGGATTTCTTTCCTCATTTGTTTTCCAAAAAGAAATTGACAATTTTTACAACGCCGACCGGAAATAATTAGACCCCCTTTGAGTTTGTGAAGGGGCTGGAATATATATTTACCGTCTTTGAGAAGAATCTTGGCTTTTTGTAATTTATGTGTGTCCAGGACAGACGCACAGTTTCTGAATAAAACTACACTTTGTTTTTGTTACTAACTTCATCTTTTAATTCTTCAAGACTTCAACGTAACCTGAATCACCACAATTACCTATCATACCATAATTAATCTTCCAATCTACCGAATTAATATACACACAATTATCCTTTTTCACCAACCAAACGCTACCGTACCCACAGTACACAACATAAAATGGTGGCAGCTGCGTGGGAAGTTTAAGGTGTTAATTAACACACCTGGTTGGTGAAATCTGCAAGCAAATATATTTTCTTCAATTCTTACTTGTGTGGCGCCTTCCGAATTCAGTATATAGCTGAGCATCGATTCCGGAATTCCTCGACGGTCATCTCTAAGTGATTCTAAAATTGAGCTCCCAGTAAATAGCAAAGTATCGAATCCGGAATTCCTCGACGGACATCTCTAGCGTGATTCTAAGGAAATTGAGCTCTAGCTCTTGAGGACCTCGACGGAGACCTCTAGGTCTAGAAGACTGAGAAGCTATAGGACGACGAAGGGTGTTCATTCTGGACGGACATCGAGGTGTCACTTCCTTCCTCTCATCCGCAGCCCGTTGACAGAAGTCTTCCGGTTGATGGTGGACGCAAGCCTAGGACTTCATGACCTGTGATCGGCGGAGGTGTTGATTTCTTCATCAACAGGCGCCAACCTACGCGAACGTCTATCTACTACAAGACACGTGATCCAGGTAAGTGGTAAACTCTATGGAGTTAGGTTGCTCTTGTATTTTTCATTATTCAGTGTAAAAAAGCCCTTGAACAGCTCAATCAATAATAATGGAGGACATGATAAGGGAACTCCAAGAACAAGTGCAACAAGACTAGAGGATAGGCCAATAGCATCGGGTTCGGAAATAGCTAAATTATTTAGTGCTGGTTTCGATGGTTCAAAGCCGAGTGAATCAAATCATTTCATAGATATGTTGAAAACGCATATCAATCAGTGACGGAACCAGAGAGACCGTTACTTATAAAATATGTCATCGCTAAAATTACAGGGGATGCGAAACGAATTCTTAATATAGGCAATAGACAGAGTGTAGAAATAACGTGGGAATATATCAAGCATAAATTAGAAAATCAGTATGCTATAAAAATAACTTTTTATTATTACGTGCAAGAACTAACATTAATGAGACAAAAAGAGAAAGAACCGATGAGTAAATGGGGAAATAGATTGGAGAGTATAATGGCCGACTTGGGGAGTTCAATGTGTAAAATAACATCAGGTTGGGAAAATGCTAGAGTAGAAGGGGCCCAAGACATTATGATTCATCTAAGAAAACAAATGTTTGTACAAGGGATAGTATAAGACGAAATCAGACAGATATTAAAAGCTGTGATAGAAAAATTAGGTCCTCCTATATTGATTGACAGAGCTATTCAAGTAGAGAGTGAAAGTCTTTCCATGAAAGGGAAAGTAGGTACCCCCAATAATAATTGTCAGAAAAAGAGCCATTATGTAAAGGATTGCAGGGATGTAAACAGTGGGGTGTACGAATACAAAACAGGAGGGCATCTCATATGTCACTCAGATATAAGGTGCGTACGAAAACGCGTAGCAAACTGGACCAAGATTCCACAGGAGGACATTCCCCAAGAGAATGTCGCTCGGTAGTAAATTGCCAAGTAAAAAGGCACGGTAAAGTTGACCAAGATTCCACAGGAGGACATTCCCCAAGAAAATGTTGCTCGGTAGTAAAATGCCAAGTAAAAAGGCACGGTAAAGTGGACCAAGATTCCACAGGGGACATTCCCCAAGAGAATGTCGCTCTATAGTAAATGTCCAAGTAAAAAGGCACGGTAAAGTGGACCAAGATTCCACAGGAGGACATTCCCCAAGAGAATGTCGCTCGGTAGTAAATTGCCAAGTAAAAAGGCACGGTAAAATGGACCAAGATTCCACAGGAGGACATTCCCCAAGAGAATGTCGCTCGGTAGTAAAATGCCAAGTAAAAAGGCACGGTAAAGTGGACCAAGATTCCACAGGAGGACATTCCCCAAGAGAATGTCGCTCGGTAGTAAATATCCAAGTAAAAAGGCACGGTAAAATGAACCAAGATTCCTCAGGAGGACATTCCCCAAGAGAATGTCGCTCGGTAGTAAATGTCCAAGTAAAAAGGCACGGTAAAGTGGACCAAGAGTCCTGGGTTAGGGGACACGAACCAGAGATCCCTGCACAAGAGGATCTAATAAATAAAGTAGGCGCTGTTACACAGATAACAAGCGAAGTAGGCCGACAGAACCAGGGTAGTGAAGTAAGGACCATAACATTGGGAGATAAAAATAATAAGGAAATTTGCATGATAAAAAATCAAGTTGGTAATACACATGAGTATGAAATATTTGTTCAATGTCTTCAAATTAAAGAAGGAAAGGGTTTAGCATTAGTCGATACAGGTTCGTGTATCTCAATGGCTAATAAAAAATGTTTAAGTACAAATAACAAGGGGGCACGCCGTAGCGTAATGGTTAAGGCACTGCGCTACAAGCCGGAAGGTCGAAGGTTCGAGTCCCAGTGGGGTCAGGATTTTTAAACTGACCCAAACCTTCTGGCGGCACTACGGTCCTGGGGTAGACTCAGCCTCTAACGGAAATGAGTACCAGACGCTTGTTCTGGGGTAAAAGCGGCCGTCACGCAGGGCTGACAACCCGGCTGACATCAAGTGCCGATTGTCTAGAAAAAGTGGGAGCCTTAACCTCCTGAGGCCTGTAATGGGATCAAACTACAAATAACAATATTATACCTGTATGTGAGGAATTTCGTACTGTAAGTGTAGAACGGTGTCGAGCTTCAGGTAAAGTGAAATTGGAAGTGGAAGGAAAAGAGATGCTATTTGATATAATGCCGGGGGAGATAAAATATTTTGATTTATTGCTAGGCAGAGATTGGTTGCAGCAGCACGAAATTACGTTAAATATTCCATGGAAATCAGTGGCGACATTATCCCCTATGAGTGAAACTCTTGTAGCATTTCCAACGAAAATAAATCCAGGTGATTATAGGATAGAGAGAAAGGAATTAGGAAATCAAGTTTATTGTGCAGAAAGTTTAGTATATTGCGATGGGGAAAAATTCGTGACAATGGTACTTAATTTAAATCAGGAAGAGTATGAATTAGATAAATTACCTGAACTAAGTCGATGGGATAAGACAGAATCTATAGGAAAACAAAATTTAATGGTACTGAAAGAATCAATGAGTTAAGAAATAAGTTAAGATTAGGTCATATCACAGAAGGAAAAGACGAAGTGTGGGATATACGTAAGGAATTTTCAGAGATTTTCAGGTTGCAAGGAGATAGGCTTACAGATATAAAACAGTGAAGCATGTGATTGATACGCCTACATTAAACGAACAGCAATTTATACATGTAAAGCCCTATAGGATACCGGAAGCTTATAGGAGAGAAGTGGAAGACCAAACCAAAACCATGTTGGAACAAGAAATTATAACCATATATTTTCCCTAGAATTGTCGTGCAAAAAGGTAGATTTCCACTAGCATAATAAATAAAAAATGGAGGATTTGTATTGATTTTCGAAAATTAAATGAGTATACGGTAGGAGATAGCTTTCCAATACTTAATATTCAAGACATATTAGATCAGCTAGGTAAAGCGAGATATTTTAGTGCTTTAGATTGTGCGAGCGGATATTGGCAGATAAGTGTTCGGGAAGAAGATAGAAGTACCAGGGACGGGCATTTCGAATTTTGTCGTATGCCGTTTGGCGTCAAAGGGGGCCCCCGTACTTACCAAAGGTTTATGAAGCATTGGCAGGTATGTTAGGAGTAAATTGTTTTGTGTATCTAGACGACCTTATTATATTCTGGGCTACTCTAGAGGAACACAATATAAATTTGAGGAAGGTATTCGAAAAATTGAAGGAATAAAGAGTACAATTAGAACCGGATAAATGTGAATTCTTGAAAATAGAATTACAGTATCTAGGACATGTGATAGGGGGGCAGTCGTAGCGTAGTGGTTAAGGCACTGAGCTACAAGCCGGAGGGTCGAGGGTTCAAGTCCCGTTGGGATCAGGAATTTAAACTGACCCAAACCTTCTGGCGGCACTATGGCCCTGGAGTCGACTCAGCCTCTAACGGAAATGAGTACCAGACGCTTGTTCTGGGGGTAAAGGCGGCCGTCACGCAGGGCTGACAACCCGGCTGACATAAAGTGCCGATTGTCTAGAAAAAGTGGGAGCCTTAACCTCCTACTATCCCAAGGGCCTCCGGGCCTGTTGTGGGATCACTTTACTTTTAGGACATGTGATAGGTGAAGAGGGAGTCAAACCTGATCCAAGTAAGATAAGGGCGATACAGTTGTTCCCAACTCCTAAAAACACGAAGGATGTAAAATCGTTCTTGGGTTTAGCCGGATATTATAGAAAATGTATACCACGTTTTAGTGAAATTGCTAAGCCATTAACACAACTATTAAGGAAGGGTGTAGAATCGGATTGGAATCAACAATGTGAGGAAAGTTTTGATACTTTAAGATTATTATTGACTAACGAACCAGTTCTAAGATATTCAGATTTTTTGCAGCCCTTTATAGTAACAACAGACGCAAGTCAGGTAGCAATTGGAGCCATATTAAGTCAGGGTGAAATCGGAGAAGATAGGCCGATAGCTTATGCCAGTAGAACGTTAAATCAAGCAGAAGAACGATATTCCACATTTGATAAGGAGTTTTTAGCCGTTGTTTGGGCATGTAAACAATTCAGGCCATATCTATTAGGTAGGAGGTTCGTAATTGTAACCGATCATAAACCATTAATTACCATAGTTGAATGCAGGCTTTCACGGCCGGTAATCATAATGTTGAGTGATTCCGGGTTATGGACACAGCGCTCACTCTAAGTAGATCTTCCGACCAGGAAACACGCCTAGAAGCACTCGCCACTGAAGATGCCCTCCGCAGTTGAGGGCGAAACGTCTGGTATCACACCAACTATGGACCACGGCCACATAACCCGGAATCACTCAACATTATCATTAATTACCATATTAGATAAACTTAAAGAGTCCGAATCTACAAACACAAGGGTTATGAGATGGAAACTTATGATGGCAGAATATGATTTCAAGGCCTTACACAAGGCAGGCACTAAAAACACTAATGCCGACGCATTAACTATGTATCCCTTAGTATGTGAAGTAAATCGGGATGAATTAACAGAGAAACAAAAGTTACAAATAATAAAATAATTTCATGTATGTCCAATTGGAGGTCATCAGGGTATACATCGGACATACGAAAGAATTAAGTTATATAAATATTGGGAAAATATGTTTAAAGATGTGGAACGATATATTAAGGGATGTCAAAAATGCGCGCAACAGAAAGGATATGAAATAAAAGCACAGATGCAGATAACAGACACACCTGTTAGACCGTGGGATAAAATAGCTTTAGATATCGTAGGTCCAATGAGAAAAACGGAAGATGGAAACCAATATTTATTGACATGTCAGGACTTATTAACGAAATATTTAATAGCACTTCCCTTAAAATCAATTACAGTGGAGGAGGTCGCGAAACAGTTGATGGAAGGAATTATTCTAAGATACGGCATTCCGATAGAGTTACTTACTGACCAGGGTCACGATTTATGAGCGATGTTTTCAAGGAAATGACAAGATTATTTGGTATTAAGCACATACATAGCAGTGTATATCGACCACAGAGTAACGGAAGTTTAGAAAGAAGTCATAAAATACTTGTAGACTAATTAAGGATCTACATAGACAATAAGCCTGAATGTTGGGATAATTGGATTTCGTATGCAACTTTCGTGTATAACACCACTCCACATACGGGACGAAATTCACAACATTTGAATTACTCTATCGTAGAATTGCTAATATACCAGGTATATTACAACAAAAGCCGCAACCATTATATAACTATAATAATTATGTAAATGTTATGAAAAGGCAATTACAAGAAATATGGAATTTAGCTCACAAAAATTTGCAGCAAAAAAAAAAATTAAGACAGCAGAGCATAGGAATAAAGAAATTAAATCTGTAAAGATAGAAGCTGGGATCTTGTTTATATGTTAAGAAACAAAAGTCATAAGCTCGAATCCAAGTGGATGGGCCCTTACAAGGTCGAAGAAGTTAAAAATGTTAATGTGAAGTTAGCATATGCAAGTAGTAAAAGAGTTGATAAATAAAGTGTGACCAATGGTATCACATAGAAAGGTTAAAATTAGCTTAATTGAGGAATGTGGGAGAGAAATTATATCATAATACAGTATTGATGTCACCACATGTGTACGGAAATAAATGAAAAGTAAATGTTTCAGTAGTAAAATCATTAGGAATTATTTTGAAAAGACGGAGGAATATAGCTCTATCCGAAGTTGAAATTATGCACTATATGAAAATACCAAATTTAACATATTTTTAATGAAATTATAAATGGTTTAACTAGAATATTTTTATATTTAATAATAAAATTAATGAAAATGTATAAATTATGTTGAGTTACAGCCTATTTCTAATTTAAATGTTAAAATTAGGAGCTTCTAAGTAAAATTATAACTATTGTTTGGACACACCATACGATGTTATCATTAAGAGTTGAAAACAGAAATAAATAAGGATATAATAAAATATATACAATGAAAATTTTAAATACTAGGACACAGGTAGACACATTAACATATTGATAAATTTAGTACTAGGATTATAGACAATTATTAATAATGGGCGATTGTATAATTATATTATCTTATAAGGAACTCAGTCAATTGCGATAATATACAAAAGTAACTTCATTAATTGACAGGCAACTATGGTAAAAAAAAATGTAAAGGCATAACGAAGGTAGGTTTTTTTTTAATACCATATGATGAAGAGGAAACGAATAGCAGCCAGACCTTCATTCTGCCTCTCCTTTCCATATGAATTGTATTAATATGAAAGTTGTGCTAAGCAGAAAAGTACTGATATAATCGTGGTAAGAATTAAACAAAGCTGGGCATGAAGTTAAGGATATTCACAAAAATAACACACCAACAAGATCAAATTA
>JASPKZ010002121.1:0-57500 GCA_030220185.1 Diploptera punctata
GCAGAAACTGAAGCACAAAATGTGTAGTGGGTATTGTTGGAATAACCACACATTCTGCATAAACTATTAGTAAAAAAGACAATTAACTCATTGGATTCTGATATTTGCAGATATTTTACTTTATAAAACCATCTATGAAAGTTTAACTGAAGTAATGGTGGTATTAATACTTTGTACGGCATCAAGATGCTTAAAGGTGGTCAAGTACAGTAATCGTAAATTATGGAAGAATCCAATTGTATTCAGAATGGTTCTAATTGGATTGCCTGAAAGGATCTTAGATAAATTGTAGAATAGTATTAGATAGAGTTAGTAGGTTATAAAGAAGAAGAAGGTTATGACACTGAATAGATAGACCTTGCTCAGTATTAATCAGGTGGGCCTACGTGAGTCTGCTAATTGTTTTTTAAAGGATACACACAATCAATAAAATATGGTATTTTAATTTTTAAAAGTGATTTGAGATATTTATGTACTTTAATGTGCCGAATTGTTGACATTTTATTTTTTTTTTGTTGGCAACAATTATTTCCCTGACTGTTCACGGCCTATTGGAATCATGTCTTGCTATTCAAATGTAAGCATCCAGTGTGCTATATTTAATAAGTTAATGTCGTAGCATTTTAGCCGTAAATACATATAAATGTGAGAAAATTCGTCCGGACGTGCTGAAAAATTGTGTATATTTGTTCATCGGTTATTAATAAGTTCGTAAATGTAGTTTGATAAATCTTTGAGAACGGTATCACCGCGTAGTAATGAAAGATTGATAGAACTAGCGAGCGGTTTTGTTTAGATAAGAGACAAAGGTGTTATGTTGGCCTCGATGTTCATATTTCTTTAATAAACATAATATTACCGAATATGTTATGTGGATGTGGACGTTACATGCAACGGAAGAAGCAGTTTCGCAAGTAAGTTTTTTTTTAGTTTTTTATTCATGCTGCCCTGAGGACTGCAATCGCAAATAACTTGCTGTATCCTAGTATTACGGAGATGAGTGGGATGAATATCTATTCTACAGTGTTATGTGCGTAAGTTGTACAGGTCGTCTCCAGGTCCGACACATGAGATTCTACTCCCATGATCCTGCGCTCTCATTGGCCGCCGCATGGGATCCAAATACACACGCGACAATTCCAACATAAGATTACGTTCTAAATTAATCATAAAACGCAAATAAGCCATCAACACATTAATATCAATAAATAAGTTGGGTCACCATCCGTCACCAATACACACCCAAATTAACTTAACCTAGTAACGTAGCAAAACATAACTGCTCACCAGAATAAAGTTCGCGAAAAATATTCTAAAAAAAAAGAGGAGAACCTTGCTGATGCATGTTACATAGCCGTGTTTCATACCATTATACATTTACAAAGCGCATAGCTATATTCTGAAAATCAAATTACGGGGCTAATGGAATATTGGAACCCGGGGCTCACATACAGTGGGACGAACTGCCTACGCAGATTGCAGGGCAGTTCACCTTTGACTTTTGACCCATCCCTCCATTTTTGGGTTTGGCCCTGGCCTCTTCTGCCCCTTTTTATTGTTTCAGGCTCAGTTTCCATGGTGACAGTTTATACCAACGGTAGGCAACTGGTGGACCGCGGTCCAGGTCCGGAACTGCGGAAGGTCAAAAACTGGTCGCCAAAAATGACCTCATACTCGACTCACAAAAATATATAAAATGAATAAACTAAAACAAAAAGAAAATTTCTAATTTGATTAATACAAACAATATTTAAGTAGTTGTATTCTTTCAACGTTTTCAAAACAGAACAATTTTGTTACACATTGCAGTTGCTTAGCTGTGAAGCGCAGGAGAGTGGCTGCTCCCCGCGTGAATCTAATTTAAAATAATGGCTCAAGACCGCAAATGTAACTTCTCCGATTGATTTTTTAAAATAAAAATATGCCCATCTGCTGTATGTTATATAATTTTGTGAGTGAAAATGAAAATAAATAAAAAATAGGACATCGATAATTTTTTTTTCAGAAGTATCCGGACCCCATCTAAAATTACTTCCCGATCCCTGGTCTATACTTGCAAGTCCAACAATGTGACCGTGCGGTTTATGAGTCTTATATTGGCATAGATATATGTGACGCGCGTTGGTTCGAGTCCCTAAGAGGAATAAATTTTCTCCGGGAATGTTGGCCTCCGTATGGAACCGGTGCTTATCTAGAATCTTGAGAAATTTGGGTAGCTATAATAATTCGACTCCACTTAGAAAAATACAGTTACAACGGCTGGGGACCGAGTCCTAGGAGGAATACATTTTCTCAGGGAATGTTGGCCTCCATATGGAATCGGTGCTCATCTAGAATCTTGAGAAATTTGGGTAGCTATAATAATTCGACTCCACTTAGAAAAATACAGTTATAACGGCTGGGGACCTGACATGCTGATCACATGTCACTTCTATACTGGGTAATCGTTCAGCTCTGATTTACAAATGTGGACGTGAGGCTAACAACCGACTGAAATCAAAGGTCTTACATTTTAATTTTCACGGGCTAAAAGTAGGTCTTATTAGAAATTTGTATTTGTCTACTCATAACTAATCTATTTGTTTGATATATTTTAAATAAATAGTAGGACCTAATTTAATCATCATCATCATCATCATCATCATCAAGTACATTCACAAATTAAGGCCATTTGTTGACCTGTTTCGGCCTCAAGAGAAACACCATCCAAAAGTCTTTTGAGTGGACGTCCTGGTCTTCTTCTTCTGCAGGTTGATATCTTAACATTAGTTTGGGTATTCTGTGATCTTCCATTCGATGAACATGTTGCATCCATCTTGACTTATAATCAGAAATTTTGTTTTTTAAAGATTCCATGTGTAATTCTTCCAAGATGTCTTCATTTTTTTTGTGATCTAGTAGTGTGTATCCTGCAGTCCTCCGAAGATATCTCATTTCAGCAGATCTAAGTCTCTGTATATCCTTCTGTTTCAACGTCCATACTTCGCTACCATACAAAAGAGTTGGAAGAGCCAGTGTTTTATACACTTTCAGTCTAGAATGCTTTTGGACTAACTGTGGCTTGAAGATAGAATTTATTAACCCTAAAATTCTTAAAAATTTAGATATTTTTGCATTTACATCTTTTCTTCTTCATATGAGATATTGCATCCTAGATATGTGAAATTATTCACCTGCTCCAAATTTTATTGTCCAGTACAATTTTACTTCTGACAGGATCTCAAACCTTGAAATGCCATAATTTTTGTTTTTTCTGTAGATATCTTTAATCCATATTCTTCTGTAATTTTGTTAAGTTCATACAGACCTTTCTGTAGATTATCTTTGGAATTTGCTATTATTATTTGGTCATCTGCAAACAATATGGTGACCTAATTTAATATTTAAATAATCTCAAATAATCTAATAGTTCCCCGAACTCGAATGGTTACTCATAAGTTATAGCTTATTTATCCCTTATTTATTATAGTCTCTATGGTTTAACTTTACGAGAAATTTGTAGAATGAGACAACTGTATTCACTTCTCTCATCGCACCAGTGTTGTCGGTGTTTCTTCACCAGATGTTAATAGGGGCAAGGGGGAAGAGGAAAACTGACAACAGGGTGGGTTCTTTCTTTTGTATCTAGACTAAAGTGGTCAACGATCTACCCTTGTATCTCCATCTCTCTCTCTCTGCCAAGTTAAGCCAGCTATACAATAATATGTAGGCTAATTTAACAGAATTATGAAAATTAATGTCCGATTGCTGTCAGGCAGTGGGCGATATTATGATCTTACGAAGCACTTCAAAGCAAGGATACTATATAGGAAACGGAAGATCCTCCTGTATAAGACTCTCATTAGGTCAGTACTTTTGTTTGGAGCAGACATGGTTACTTTCCAAACATGATGAAGCCCGTCTCGGATGTTTTGAACGTAAGATCGTTAGGAAATTTTGTGGCGCAATACTAGATGATGGAAGGTGGCACAACAGGACAAATTCTGATTTAGCTGATTTATGACCCTGATGTTGTGAAGTGTTGGCCTATAAAACTATGTAGGCTAAATTGGGCAGGCCATATCATTCAAATATCTGAAAATGATCAAGCGAAGAGGTTTTATTATCAGATCCTGGAGGAAAACACCATACAAGTAGATCAAAACTAGGTGGGAGGACGGAATTGAACAGGACGCAGAAAGAGCAGGATGGAGGAAATGGAAAAAAAGTTGGTCCCAAATAGAGAGAAATGTCAGAAATTCTTGAGGGAGGCCAAATCTCATCCTGGACTGTAGTGTTAAAGAAGAAGAACGTGTAATAATTTACTTTGGAGTGTATTTTGCAACATTTTTTTTTTGCTTTGTTATGTAGATTTCATAGGCTTTAGAGGTTTGGCACGAGAAGACGGCAGCAGCTGTAAAAACCCGAAGATAGAAAGATAGATTTCTAACATTATTGTTATAAAAATAAAATCTTAGGGAGTTCCAACATCCTGTGCCATATGTATAATAACACTCCTGTTATTTATTAAATGGTGGAAAATTATTTCTTGATACCTTTAGTTATGGTGTATAATTCATTAAAATATTAATTAATTCATTCATTAATTGTGTGATTCATTGTCAATTTAAGGGATAATAGACCAGATTTCCGAGTTCCTAGTTGAACACTAGATTAAATTGCAGTTGAACCCGTTATAAATTATTTAGATTGTTACAATAAAAGCAAAATAGCTGTACTTTACGTGATAGGTTTTGTTGAAATGGGTCACATGGGATTTATTTTATTTTTGTGGTTAGATCATAAAACTTTCCACCCTGGAGAGAGAAATACATTTCTGCATTACGGTAACACAGCACAATGAAACGAAGCAGACAGGGGGTGTCTAAGTCTGATTTCATAACTTCAGTGACCTTTATTAAATCCTTAAACCTTATAATACCAATGAGCGATGTATATTGAGTGTAAAAAAGTTAAACAATTTTTAGAAATAAAAAAAATACTGCCAGTCGATAAACATAACACTGAGCAACAAAAAATAAACTTTTTTTTTGTCTCAGAAAGAAAATATGTGATTCTGATAGTATTTTTTTCTCCTGAATTCAAATATGATATCGAGTTTTCTCCATCACGCAAGGTTTCCGAGAGACAGGAATTTATAATTTCAAGCACTTTAATATTTTCTACATTCGTAACTACACAATATTCGAACATTCGGACTCACCTAGAAAGTAAGAAATGTCGATTTTCTGCTATATTTCGCCTGTGGAGCATCCCTGTTGATGGTCCACCAATAATCGGCCAGCATATTAGGATTCCATTTGCCTTGATATCTCTTTTCCATAGCTGAAATATCCTGAATTAGCTCATTTGGTTTTATTTTACAATGGACAAATGGACGAAAAAACGTTTATTAAAAAATAATTATTTAAATCCATTAATTAAAATTGAAATAAAAAAAACTGTGGGTGATGGAGAAATTCCGAATACATATTTGAAAACACGATAAAAAACTGCATTAAGTACAACTATTGGTACTCATGAGACAAAAATCATGTTGACCAGTGTAATTAGTATAGCTAAAAATCTATTTTTCATATGTTTTTTCATGGTACATTAGTTAACATTAATAGACCTGTACTAAAATAGTTTTATTGTCATATTATACTGTTATATGCTGAACTGAATAACCCGCTGTAGGAGATGGAACGAACGAAAACAAACCACATGGGGAAGCTAGTACAACTGCAGGGAAGAAATCGTATAAATTAATTAATCCAGAAACCTTGACCTTCAAGCTGCCACCTCCATTCTAACTGTTTTGAATAACGCAAGTAGTAAGTTTTGAAAAGTATAGTACTTCTATATTCACGTAGACTTTCACGGCCGGAGTTGCTATGATGATCTTGAAGAAGATTTTCGGGCTGTAGGCCTACAGCCCGAAAATCTTCTTCAAGATCATTATAGTACTTCTGTCTGAACACGCTCACTCGACCCTTGACGTCACTGCAACAACATTACCACTACATCGATTTATTCAGCTAAGCATATAATAGTATGAGCCATGAAATAAATATACATATCTAGCCATTAAGTAACAATTAAATGTACTGTACTCTCCCCCTTCCCTTATACAATATCCATCCATCGTAATTCTGCCTGAAGGCAGGTCTTTCACTGCAATCGTAGCATTTTCATGCTATGCTTTGCAGCTTTACTAGGGATTGTTGCTTTCCACACCGGTTAAGGATGATGATGGTAATGATAAGGATGATGATGGCCGGATGATTTTCGGGGACCGTTGGACCCTAACCTTCCTGACATTTGTCTTAAAGATGAGGAGAAATCCCAAAAAAAACCTCACCTTGGAACCTGTCCCGACCGGGATCGAACCAGGGCCCGCTGCTTGACAAGGCAGCACGCTACCTCGAGACCACAGCAGCGGACCTTTATATATATATATATATATATATATATACTAGCTGGCCCGGCGAACTTGTATCTCCTTTACATATTTTTACGTTAATTTTCCCGATGTTTTAATAATTATCTGCTATTCGGGGCGGAAACAAATCCAACAAATCAAAGATCATAAAAATCGGTCCAGCCGTTCTTGAGTTATAAATAGTTAACTAATCCGACTTTGTTTTAATATATATATATATAGAAGTCCCGGCCACGCGTTGCTGTGGCTAAGGTATACGTTAAATTATGTTGTAGTAAACTAAGTGAGAAATCTAAATCAAAAAGTTTTTTTAGTTCTGGTACGTTAACTACACCCGGTATAAATAAGGGTGGTGGTTTATGTTGAAGTGGTTTTGTTGATTGAGATGAATTGTCTGCATTCTCAGTATCATCCATAAGTGTATCATAAGGATTATATACATTTATTGATGGAATATTTTCAGGAGGCTTGCTGATTTCATTATACTTTCGTTTTTTTCTACGAACTTGTTGGCAGTTTGGATTCTCATCATCAAGAAGTCTCTGTATAGTAATATCATCATGTGATATATTATAGTCATCTTGTTTTTAATTTAATTGAGGCATGGAGATTGTTTCTGTAATATTAGGCATATTATTATAACTAACAGACTTACTTACAGTTCTGTTATTCCGTTCCTTGGGACCTTCATATGTTTTTAAATTGCCATTCTTCTTAAATGTAAGATTTATGTCACATAGGCCTATACCAATTTGCGGAAATTAACTTGATATCTTATCATTCATGGTCTCTAGAACTGATTCGCCATATTGTTCAATGTCCCTTCTCGGTCCAGTTAAATTTAAATTAAGTTGCTGTCTTTCAGCCAGATTACTTAAAACTAATACTTACACACGAAATTAATATTATTATCAATATATTGAAAATAAAATAAACACTGAACACACTTAAATTATGAAATAATCAATATTTGTAATTCAATTGAAATTCGCGGTTGCAACAAAAAGCACAGCCACCTGGTTAAATAATAAACCAGTTACCTTACACAGTCATCTGTTAGAATCGTATGGAACTCACAGATAATTATAACTCTTTGTTAAATAATAAACAAATCATTTGCAATAAAAAATAATGCGACTATACATTTAGTTATAAACAACCGTAGGTATCAAGTTGGATATATATATATATATATATATATAATGCACAATATGTCCCATGTCTCATATCAAATGGATATGTTACACTTAGATATTTCAGTAGGTCATATTCTTCAGTAAAACATATGTTTATAACAATTACGTATATAAGATTAATCATATAATACCATAGTTTTATGCAACATAAATTAAAAATTATCATAATTGATAAGAACTTGTTAAATTGTCACTAACTCATGAAGAGGTAATAATTAATTATATGGCGCATGGAATCCGTATGTTTAATACCGCATTCACCAAAGCTCTCCATTGGCCCTTAACTTCAGGCAACTCATCCCAGTTCATATATCGCACATTCAGCTATTTAAGATCAATTCGAATATTATTCTCCCACCTGCGTTTTTTTTTCTAGGGTTTCATAACAAAACATTTGGAAGTATTTTTATTGTCACACATTCGAGCCGTATAATGGCTTTTTCCTCACAGATGGAGTCAGGATGCGCGCACAGGAACCGTACACAGTGTAGGAACGTAAGTGAAGACAACAACAGACCCGTGTTTACAAGTACCGAAACAAGTGCACACGTATACAGCAAAACTGAACCTATAGAGACGTAATTGTAAACCGGGCAAAATAAGGGTCACATTATCATGACGGGCGTGTGGTTTTAACATGAAACGAACTTGGGTAATGACCAAAAAATTGCAAAGTAGAATACAAAGCGCAGAAATGGACTTCCTTAGAAGAACAAAAGGCTGCACAAGATTGGATCGGATAAGGAATGCAGATATAAGAACAGAGTTAAATATATATCCATTGGATGAGAAAATCAGAGAATTTAGAGAGAAATGCTTTACACATGTGGAAAGAATGAATGTAACAAGATTGCCAAGAGCAGCATTCAACTACAAGCCAAGAGGTTCAAGGAATGTAGGAAGGTCAGTGAAAAGATGGACAGAACAACTGTGAGGCGGAAAAGGCAAATTGCCTAGCCCGTGAAGTGAAGAAGAAGAAGAAGAAGACGACGAACTTGTAATATACTAATACTGCTAATAATAACAACAAACACATTAGTTGACTGTCAACAGTTATTTATTATAGTAGACATGTAAGACATACATGCAATGATTGCAATTGCGTTATCTGTTGCAGAGTATGACCATATACATATTCAGCGTCTCGAAAACAAAACTTTCTGCGAGTTGGTGATAAACACGATTTATATTCAGAAAATGTCCTCTCCACATCATAGGAGTTGGTGAGGCAAATCGAACTATTTAGCGTCACTAGTGTCCAAATTGATCATGGTATTCTGTTCAACGCCTGTCAATATGGATTTTACAATACACATGACAGAATAACCTGGATTTTTCGCAAGCACA
This sequence comes from Diploptera punctata, assembly GCA_030220185.1. NCBI lineage: Eukaryota > Metazoa > Arthropoda > Insecta > Blattodea > Blaberidae > Diploptera > Diploptera punctata. The sequence goes on from JASPKZ010002121.1 coordinate 8,968, forward strand.
CTATCTAATTTTTTTTTTCGAATTGCGTATTATTATTGTTACTATTGTATAAAATGTTGTTTGTACATGGGATTTACATTGCTACATTTAATATATCTTTAACTGTTTATAATTAGTATAGTGTATATCTAGGCCTATATTTGTCAAATATTTATTTGTATTTGTGCTGATTGAGTGGAAGAGAAGGCCTTATGGTCTCAACTCTAAAACCGGATATTTATCCCCATATAATATAATAATAATAAGAGATTTTTATTTAATATTTAAATATAATTATATTTATTTCTAGTAAGAATGGAAATAAAATTGATTTAGAGAATTCAAATTTTTTATAAGTATATAAAAAATTAAAACTGGTCAATATATAGGCCTACTGTTAATACAGTTAGATGTATTTCAAACTGACTTAATATGTAAAAATACTTTAAATATTGAATTGATATTTTTTATAAACAAATAAATGGGATTGGATGAATTGGATGGGAATCAGCCAGTAGTACTCCTTCCTTTTCAGTTGGACCAATCAGAGCTTCCAGGTTATAACAGAAATGAAATGGGATTTTTCCCAGAACAACAAGATGGCTACAATACTTGAAAGAAGTCACAATTTAGGAACCAAAAAACACCTAAAAACAAACCGCGAAAAACCGCGAAATACAGTATCCTCCGCGGGGACCAATTCGGCTTCCTGATTGGCTCACGGGATACACTACCAAAAAAGTTAAAAATAACAACTTTAATAAATATCAATTCGAATAATAATAACGAAATAAATCACTGGAACCTCCCGACCAATCAGCGCACAGGAATGGTGCCAAGCAACACTTGGGAAACACCCATTGGTGAACACAAGTAACATTCGCGAAAAGACTTAACAATAATCGCTGCTCACCAACGCGAAATAAAATAATATATATATATATATATATATATATATATATATATATATATATATAGGGTTTCCAGTATAAAACCGGACACTCTGCGGCTGGCAGAGTGAAATGCGGACGAGGAGAGAGCGCAGCCTGACGGGTGAAACCCCGTGAGGCGTGTCCGGTTTTATATTGGAAGCCCTGTATATACAATCTTCCGAAAAAATACTACATTCAAAACCTAACCGTGGACGGGTACTTGCTGCTGATGGTCAACCAAACCCATCAACCATCATCATCAACACAATCAACTACTACTACTGACTAACTAGCCGGACAAATGGACATAAGTCTAGGAACCCGGGGCTCACAACACCAGTGAGCCGAAGAAATGCTCACCACCTCTATTTTTTTATAATAGTTGGTCGCAGGGCTTTTCACTCTATGATTATTGGGCTCCATTCACCTGCCATTCACATTCTAACCATGGCAGACACAGTAGCAGCAAGTACTCCGGCTACGGCTCCAGCTCAGGCATCTCCCAAGAAGGCAAAGTCTTCTGGGAAGAAGCCCAGGGCCAAGCCGGCACATCCTCGCACGTCGAAGATGGTGAGCAGTGCCATCAAAAAGACATGTTAAACAACGGCTCATCAAGAAATAAGATAATTATTGTTCATTTCTTGATATTAGTTGACAACATGGTGTCAAAGTTATGGAAAATAATATTGCAGTAGAAATTTAATTAATATGGAGTATAAATAATCCATAAAGTGAAAATAAAGTGTTAGTAAAAAATTGACCGTTGGAAATAGTCATCTATTACATATATGAAGTAATAATCTTCTATAAGTGAAATTTATTAATTTAAGCCGGAATCTTTTAAATTATTGATCATTTACAAGATTCTTCTAAACAGAAGTGAAAACTTTAGTAAAATAACATTTAATTTAACTGTTAACGAAGTGTCGTTATTTGTTTATGTAGAAACTTTCCCTCATTCCCCTGACGGGAGTCATCAGTGCCGTGGCAAATAAATTATTACAATCATATATCTACAACGTGGGACATCACATCCAACAACCTACCTTTAACTTTGCCAAAATAAATAAAACATTATTATTATTATTATTATTATTATTATTATTATTATTATTATTATTATTATTATTATTATTATTATATTATCACAGCTGCATCGGTAGATTGTGCCGTGTGTATGATAACTCGTCCACAACCAGTCTCTATGTATTTCCTAGACTTTATAACCCTGAAAAATATTAGAACATGATATAAATTATAGAGTTCCTAAATATGAAGCTTTCTCAGTTTTTCATTTCCATCCCTTATTGGACCAATATATAATGGAAATGGACAGCTAATGACAAATGAGGGAAATTTTGAGGAAGTGGCTGAATTCAAATACCATGGCCCTGGGGTCGACTCAGCCTGTAATGAGTACCAGATGCTTGTTATGGGGGTGAAGGCGGCCGTTCACGCAGGGCTGACAACCCGGCTGACATCAAGTGCCGATTGTCTAGAAGAAGTGGGAGTCTTAACCTCCTACTAGCCCAAAGGTCTCCTATGGCCTGTAGTGGGATCACTTTACCTTTATCATAATCATCATTATTATATTTACCATATTTAGTGGCCTACACATTTGTGAGTGAATGATGTATTTCGTCTTGAATGTTCATGTTATTTCAAAGGAGATCTTGGATCGATGAGGCCCACCATGACCTTGTGTGATTAAAAAAATATGTGTGGTAATTCAAAGTTTAAATTCCTCACAGACAGGTCGTGCCACTCTAGGGTCGGGTGATGTGGGGCAAGTACAACGTACCTATAAAGTCAGAGGTTAAAGTATGACATAGAAATTATATATATATATGAAAATGAACTCGAATCTCTAAACTCTGTACGTTTAGCGCTCCAACGACCTGATCTACCAACACAAACATACATTTTTCTTATATATGTAGTTCTCAATTCACACAAGAGGTACGGAAATCGTTCCGACTGACATCTTGTGGCCAACATAACAGATAAACAAATTTTTAAAGAAAATATTTACTTTATAGCAGTAACGCTTCTATATTTAGACATTTGGCACTGAAGGCAAATATGATATGAAAAGAAAAATGAATGCTTGAGTCGGGATTTGAACGCGAGTCTCTAAACTCTGTACGTTTAGCGCTCTAACGACCTGATCTACCAACACAAACATGCATTTTTTTATATATGTAGTATTCTCAATTCGCACAAGAGGTGGCGGAAAATCGTTCCGACTGACATCTTATGGCCAACATAACAGTTAAGAATATATATATATATATATATATATATATATATATTATGCTTTGCAGCTTTTACTAGGGAATTATTGGTGTGGTAGATTCCCGTTGCTTTCCACACCGGTGGAAAATAATGATGATAAGGATGATGATGATGGCCGGATTATTTTCGGGAACCGTTGGGCCCTAAGCTTTCTGACATTCGACTTACAGGTGAGGAAAAACCCCGAAAAAACCTCACCCAGGAGCCTGTCCCGACCGGGAATCGAACCCGGGCCCGCTGCGTGACAAAGCAGCACGCTATAGAAAGCCATTGTAAGCAGTTAAAATTCTATTGTGTACAAGGTATTAAAGACATTTTTATGTTGTAAATTCTTTAATAATGCCTTAGAAAAATTACAGTATACACAATCATTTACTGTAGCGTTGGTATATGTGGGAATGTAATACACGTGCGTGTATGTAGGTCGGTTGAATCGTGTGTTGTTCTCACTTTTGGGAATAACAGGATGTAGCTACATGAAATGACTCCTATATGTACTTACACTATCATAAAATATGAATGCATTTCCCATGTTCGCCACTGCTTCTGAAGTAAAATGGGACGTTTCAGCAAGTTTCTACTGCATTGTGTTGTTGCCATGACAACACATATGTGGAATAGATCGACCATTATTTATTTTCCAAATAATTTTTAAAGACACACATTGAAAATTGTAAAGGGGAAAAACAAAACTTTACTTTCATATTCGGGTAATTAGGTCCACCGCTGTGGTCTCGAGGTAGCGTGCTGCCTTGTCACGCAGCGGGCCCGCGTTCGATCCTCGGTTGGGACAGTTTTTCTGGGCGAGGTTTTTATCGGGGGTTTTCCTCACCTGTAAACAAATGTCAGGAAAACTTTAAGGACCAAACGGTCCATGAAATCATATTGCCATCGCAATCATCATTTATATTCATCTTGGATTAAGCTTAGGATTAGGGACTCTTCTGGCGCACCATATCATCGCCATTACTCATCATATCATCGGGGCAACGTAACCCCGCCTTCCAGGCGCCTCAACCTCAGAAGTGGGTTACAAGTACGCCATGCCAGGAGAGAACACCAGGAGTGTCGAAAGACAACCTGGGGCATTTGCAAAAAAAAAAAAAAAAAATCGGGTAATTTAAAACATCAATTCTTAACATAACTGATCAAAATTAAGCACATTTATATTCTGGCACGTTACTACTAAGCTACTAAGCAACTTTTATTATAATAATAATAATAATAATATAATAATAATAATAATAATAATAATAATAAATAATAATAATAATAATAATAATAATAATAATAATAATAATATTATTATTATAAATAATATAAATAATATAAATAATAATAATAATATAAATAATAATAATAATATAAATAATAATAATAGAATAAAATGACGATGATGACGGTGATGACGGTGGTGACGGTGGTGACGGTGGTGACGATGATGACGATGATGACGATGACGATGACGATGATAATAATGACGACGATGATGATGATGATAATGATAATAATAGTAGTAATAATAGTAATAGTAATAATAGTAGTAATAATAGTAATAATAATAATTATTATTATTATTATTATTAATATTATTATTACAAGACTTTTGTACAACAAAGGGGCTGCTACAAGGATGTAGTTTATTCCCAATACTTTCAAAATATATATTGATGTTTATTTAAGAGATGGGTCCAGAAAATGCAATGTTCTGGGAATACCAATAAATTCACAATATTTTCAACATCATTTAATTTTTGTGGCTGGCCAAGTTCTAATAATCCAGGATATAGAGAATGCTTCATATGACAAGAAAATTAGTTGAAGAATAGAAAAGTGGGAATTGAATATTAATTTTAAGAAAACTGAATATTTAGCATTGAAGGTGGAAGATGATGAAAAGCAGGAGATTGAACAAGAATAAATTTGCAAATTCAATACATTTAAATATTTGGGATCAATTTTAGAAGCTATTGGAAGAAGCTCAGCCGAAAAAAAAAGTGCAGGTAAAAAAATAATTGGTATGGTGAATTCAATTCTTTGGAGCAAGAATATTACAAATAAGACAAAAAAATACAAATAATTAATTTAAAGTGCAATGTTGTATGGAGCTGAAACTTAGAGATTAGACAGGTCATATGCAAGTAAATTATTGGCTATAGAAGTATACTATTGGCATAGAGCGCAAGAAAATAAAGAATGGATAAAATTAGAAACCAAAGAATTAGAGAGATGAAGAAAGTGGATAAGTATATTCTTGAAGTAATTGAACGAAATTGAGCTCTGCTTTAGTGTTACTTAGTTTTTATAATTTGATAGCCGTAAGTTATTTTATAAATCAGAATTTATTTGTATATGCATTTATGACCACTGTAGTAATTAAATCCATTGTATTTATTTATCCTCATTGAATTGGTTAAATGCTTGGGTGAAGGAAAGAAGGGAATTCTGTTTTTATGCAACAATATATATATAATAAATAATAGTTTTAAAAAACTAAAACAACACGCTTTATTAGAAAACCGAACTAAAAAAACGAAAAATAATTTTAATTTCCAACACGCTTGGGATAAATAATTTTACCATCAAAAGCGTGGGGTGCTCTTTATAAATTAATATATTTGATAATAAATCGATGTTGGTAAAAGTAAAGTCTCTAAGAAGAAAATGTAAAAATCATAAAAAGCACCCCACGCATTTGATGGTAAAATTATTTATTCCAAGCGTGTTGGAAATTAAAATTATTTTTCGTTTTTTTAGTTCGGTTTTCTAATAAAGCGTGTTGTTTTAGTTTTTTAAAACTATTATTTATTTTGTATTTTTTAGTTTTAATATTTTACAGAATAAGATGAAAATATAAATATCTTTAAATTCGATACTATTGTAATATGAGCTAAAAGTAATATTCTTCTAAAAAAAAACCTCCCAGCCGGATTTGAACCAGCGGCGTAAGGATTGCTGAAATTATATACTACTAGAGTTCACTGCTCTACCAACTGAGATTTTACAACGATTGACTAAAAAGTCGACAAGTCCGCAACCTATTATACCAGTTTTCATTTTTTTTTATTTTCTGATGATTTTGACCAGGATTTTAGAAAATAAATATGAAATTATTGTCACGGGTCCTTTATAAGTATACAAAGTTTCAAGTCGATCCAATGTTTATAAGTGGGTGAAAATTGTGTTCAAAGATTCCGTTACATAGATACAAAGACACCTTTTTGGTTTCTGATGATTCTGACCATGACTTTAGAAAATAAATATGAAATTATTGTATTGTCACGGGTCCTTTACACGTATACAAAGTTTCAAGTAGATCCAATGTTTCTAAGTGGGTGAAAATCGTGTTAAAAATTCCGTTACATAGATAAAAAGACACTTTTTTTTGATTTTCTGATGATTCTGGCCATGATTTTAGAAAAAAATGAAATTATTGTATTGTCACGGGTCTTTAACAAGTATGCAAAGTTTCAAGCCGATCCAATGATTTTAAGTGGGTGAAAATCGCGTTAAAAGGTTCAGTTACATAGATAGATATAGGTCAAGCTAATATAAAGCGTGTAAAAAAGTCCACCGCTGTGGTCTCAAGGTAGCGTGCTGCCTTGTCAGGCAACGGGCCCGGGTTCGATCCCCGGTTGGGGCAGTTTTTCTGGGTGAGGTTTTTATCGGGGTTTCCCCTGTAAGACAAATGTCAGGAAAACTTTAAGGCCCAAACGGTCCCCGAAATCATATGGCCATCATCCTTACCATTATCATCATCATCCTTCACCGGTGTGGAAAGCAACGAGAAGCTACCACACCTACAATTCCCTAGTAAAGCTGCAAGCATAGCATGAAAATGCTATGACTGCAGTGAAAGATCTGCCCTCGGGCAGAATTACTATGGATGGATGGATATAAATAAGGTGAACGGTCCGAAGAATTAACTGAGACAGTATTAATACCAATACCGAAGAAAAATAATGCGAAGAAATGTAAAGGAGTTCAGGACTATCAGCTTGATATCACAGTCTGCAAAGATTCTCCTGCGAATACTGAATCGACGTTTACGTTCTACGAATTGGAAGAAGAACAGTTTGACTTCAAGAAGGGAAAGAGTACGAGAGATGCAATTGGATTGATACGAACAATAGGAGAAAGATATATAGAAAAAGATAATGATGTTTATGCAGTATTTGTCCACCGCTGTGGTCTCGAGGTAGCGTGCTGCCTTGTCACGCAGCGGGCCCGGGTTCGATCCCCGGTCGGGGCAGTTTTTCTGGGTGAGGTTTTTATCGGGGTTTTTCCTCACCTGTAAGACAAATGTCAGGAAAACTTTAAGGCCCAAACGGTCCCCGAAATCATATGGCCATCATCCTTACCATTATCATTATCATCATCATCATCCTTCACCGGTGTGGAAAGCAACGGGAAGCTACCACACCTACACAAATCCCTAGTAAAGCTCCAAGCATAGCATGAAAATGCTATGATTGCAGTGAAGGACCTGCCTTCGGGCAGAATTACTATGGATGGATGCAGTATTTGTTGACCTGGAAAAGGCCTTTGACAGAGTGAATTGGAATAAACTCATGATGATCTTGAAGAAAATTGGCATGAACTGGAAGGAGAGGAGGCTTATAAGTAATCTTTATATATGAAACAGCGAATAAAAGTGAAGATGGGAAAATAAATGTCAAAGGGAAGAGATTTTGGAAGGGAGGTACGGCAAGGATGTCCTCCATCACCTACTCTTTTCAGCATCTACCTGGAAGACCTAAGGAAAAACTGCTTCAGCAATACAGGAGGCGTAAACATGGGAGGAAGAAGAATTAAGTGCATAAGATTTGCTGATGATATGACTTTTTGGCAGAAGATGCAATGACGCTGTGGAACATGCTAATGGAGCTAAATGACAAGTGCGAGGATTATGGAATGAAGATACATATAAATAAGACGAAGGCCATGATTATAGGAAGGAAACCAAGGAAGATAAACATGATGATCAAAGATGAGGCCATCGAGCATGTGGAGAGCTTCAAATACTTGGGTTGTAGGCAACTATCAGTAGTAACATGAACTGCGGTCAAGAAGTAAAGCAGATGATAGCAATGGCAAAAGAAGCTTTTAACAAGAAGAGAAGAATTTTCTGCGGACTTTTGACAAAATAATTACGGAAAAGGCTAGTGAAGTGCTTTGTGTGGAGTGTAGAATTATATGGTGCAGATACTTGGATATTACGACGGAATGAGGGAAAGCGACTGGAAGCTTTGAGATGTGGATATGGAGAAGGATGGAACGTATAAAATGGACAGACAAAATAAAAAAAATAAAGCTGTGCTAAGCATAGTAGGTGAAGGAAGAGCAATGCTGGAACTCATAAAGAATAGGAAAAGAAATTGGATAGGCCACTGGCTAAGAAGTAACTGCCTGCTGACGGATACCCTAGAAGGGATGGTCAACGGAAAGAAAGTTAGAGACAGAAAAAGACATCAGATGATAGACAATATTAAAATAAATGGTTTGTATGCGGATACAAAAAGGAAAGCTGAGTTAAGGAAAGAGTGGATAATGCTGAGTTTGCAGTGAAATACCAGTTCTTGGGCAGAACACTATGTATGTGTGTCTATATTTTTAAGTAACGTTTGTGTTAATATTATTCAGTATTAGCTTTAGAAATAATTAGTGTAGAAACACATAATTGAATTACATATACTTATTGAGTGGAAGAAAAGACGTTATGGCTTAACTCTGTAGTTTAAATAAAACTATTATTACTTACTTACTTACTTACTTACTCACTGGCACTATCGAACCCGTAGGTTCATGGCGGCGCGGACATAAGCTCTCCATACATCCCTATCCTGAGATAATGCTTTCCAATCTTTCCCTGTATAATCTACTTTCCTCAAATCATAGTTAATGCTATTCTCCCATCTCATTCTTGGTCTACCAACTGGACGTTTTCCCTCTGGCTTCCCTACAAGAAGCTTCCATGCAAGTATTTCGTTCCCCATATGTGCAACATATCCTGACCATCGCAGTCTACGAGACTTAACTGTTCTTATTATATCTGGCTTCATATAAAGAACATGTAGTTCATTGTTATGTAGTATTCTCCATTCACCTCTCTGTTCATCTCTCTTTGGTCCAGAAATTTTCCTAAGTACTTTATTCTCAAATACTTGTAATCTCCTTTCTTCCCTTAAAGTAATAGTCCATGTTTCGCATCCATATAATATAGCTGGTAGAATAATAGTTTTATATATTTTCAGTTGAACGTTTTTTTTAAGGACTTGGGATGACGAGAGTTCCTGTAATGCATAATAAAACGCATTTCCAGAATTGAGTCTAATGTTTAATTTCTTTGTGCATCTCATTCTTATTTGTGATTATTGTTCCTATGTATTTGAATTCAGCCACTTCTTCAAAATTTTCCTCATCTGTCCATTTCCATTATATAATGAATTTCTTCGTGTGACCATATATTTAGTTTTATTGATATTTACTTCCAGTCCTAATTTCTTAGTGTTACTCAATAGTGTGTGCGTGTTGTTTTAGTATCTCCTCGCTATCGGCCAATAATACTATATTATCAGCATACATTATTATTATTATTATTATTATACTTTTTAATATATATATATATATATATATATATGATATGAAAAGAAAAATGAATGCTTGAGTCGGGATTCGAACTCGAGTCCCGACTCAAGCATTCATTTTTCTTTTCATATCATATTTGCCTTCATTGCCAAATGTCAAAAATATATTTATAATATCTATATATATATATACATCACTAGGTGATTAGCTTAGGGATTTATAATTGGTCACAAAAAGAGTCGATTAAAGTTTGCCCACATGTTCTTTATTTCATTCTTAGATCCCCGGTTGGGGGAAAAATTCTGATTGATATTTTCTGTGAGATAAATGTAAAAAAAAAATTAAGGCTCAAATAATCTCTGAATACCATACCATGGTCACTCATATCTTATTCGCCTGATTTAGCATGTTGTATGAGTGAATGTATTATCTTAAATGTTTGTGTTGTCTCGGAGTTGGCCCCTGCATTGTGCTCATCACCGTTAGGTGATCGAAAAGTATGTACGTGTTCCAGAGTTAAGAATCCTCTCCCGACACGTGGAAACATTAAAATTCCTACAAAAAGAGAGATTAAACTAAAATAGGGAGAGAGAAATTGGGTGGAGGAGGGAAGAATGAGAGAGAGATTGTGAAAATGGAGTTGATACCACTCAATTAGATCGTCTGCTCTACTTTCTGGCGGCAGGCCATATTTTATAACATTTACCGAGGAATATGAAGTAAATGTGAAAAGGAAAAGATAATAGCCCTATAGTTGTCAATAATCATTATACTGTAGTATACCGGCACAATGTCAAAGGTTAAACCAGAATACACAGCTTTGTGAAGAGTTTATGCGCCTGCTCAGTATTGTATAAGAATTGACGCACGAGTTTCAGTTGTTTTGTTGTCGGTTCTGTGAGAGGACGTCTCATATATCTGGTGTCGCGAAGGTAAGCTGACGTCATAAATTTACCTACAGAATGATATTTTGTTTTCTTATTTTCATATTCTTCACTACAAGAACATAGGAAAGCATTTATACTGTTGTCAACACTGGTACCAAACTTCAGTCTATGTATTATAATTGTTACAAATACTATTCCCTATATTTTGTCCATCTGTTAAATTTAGAATAGAAATTTTAATAGTTATTTATGACTTCGACTAAACATTTAAACGAAGCATTTTTTACATTTAGAAATACCTTGAAATATAAGTTAACTTTTTAATCTGTTACATCAAAAATATTTTAAGCGTTTTTTTCTCCCAAGTGTAATTAGGGATTCTATGTCTGGACAAAACTACATAAATTGGAATAAATAAAATAAGCGTACAAATTATTGTTATAGTATATTAATAGTGACCCCAGGAAAAATATAATGTCGACTGTTTAAAAAAAAAAAGGGGAGGAAAAAATGCCTTAAAATTGAATGGGATGTGGTAATTTTAATATTTTTTTTTCTAATGCCACCAGGTTGTCTCTTATGTTCTGGCTTTCTTCCCTGGCTTTGGCAGAATTGTAATCCATTTCTTAGGTTGGGACATCTTGAAGGCGGAGTTACGTTACCCCGATGATTGATGAGCGGATAAAATTATAATGAAACGCCGGGGAGAGTCCTTAACCTAAATTCAGACCATGGGCAATCACAGGAATATAATTCCCTTTAAAGAAAATATTCTTATGGTTTGACCGGGAATCGAACCCGGGACCTCATGAACTGTGATCAGAAACGCTGACCACTAACCCATTTGAGTTAGTTATACCATTTAAACAATGACAAATTCATGTTTTCCATTGTAAATATGGCAATTTTAATATAGATTTGCCATATTTACAATGAAAAACATGCATTAGTCAATATATTTAATGGTATAGCTACCTAATATTATGGGGGCCAGATATATCCAATTAACAGTAAAGTAATCTGATGTACACTAACTTGGCCCCTTTCACACCTAACGAAATACAATGAGAACTGAATATTATGTGGTACTAGGGATTTATTAATAAGTGACTGAATATATATAAAAAACCCGCAAAATGATAGCGGAAAATGTATTATGTTGCCTCATATGACGCTAGCAGTCACTTGTTCTCCGTTGGAACATTCACAGGTGCACTCCTGGCATAGAATAACAGTCTAATTCCCAAACAGTTTTCAATAATTGAAGATTTTTTAAAATCCTAGGTGCAATCAACAATTTTGTATTGGACATTGGTTTTAGATGCAATATTACATTATATTGTAGCCGAACCGAACGACGCGACGCGTCGGATGAATTATGCCACGTATTAGCAGTTTACTTGATAGTTGGAGAAGTTTATTTGCAGTAAATAACACTGAATATAATGTAGATTTTAAAATCTTAAACTCAATTCGAAGAAATTGATACCATTTACAGTTATAATCCTGTTTCGAGGAACTTCAATTTATTTTCACCTCTTTCACATCTTTATCCACATTTCGAATCGTAATCATTTGAATAAGAATTTCCAAGATTCAAAATGGAAATGACTGCAGTAAACACATGTTTAGACAATTAATTGCTATAGTTTCCTTATGTATTTTATAGCAATAATTCATCATCATCATCATCATCATCCAGGGATTAAGCCTGTTGGTTCGTTCCGGTTTCATGAAAGCTAGAATTGTTAACATTATTCAGACCATCTTCTGTGTGGGCGTCTAACGTTTCTTCTTCCGTGAGGTTTATTTGACCCGTAGTACATCCTTGCTATTACCAAATAATACTACATCATCAGCATATACAAACAGTTTATTAATACGATATTGACTTGTGCGCATATCCTCTAAATATTTGATGGTATGTTCTATTAAAAATTGGATAGTAGAAGAGATAATGAATGTCCTTGCTTTTACCTATTGTGAATTTTAAAAGTATCTGAAAACATAACCATTCTAATTCCTTTCTCTATTGCATTGCAGGTCAGCCTCTTCTCCTTCTGTTCCCTGGATTATAATTCAAAGCTCTTTTTCGGCCATGTATCATTTTCCATCCTTTTCATATGACCATACCTTAATAACTGCCTAGTTTATATCCTCTCAGTACGTTTATCTTTCTCCGATAGTGGCCTATGGTCAGATCCATATGATATTGGTTCCACCACAGCACTAGGAAAAACTGCACTTTAACTTACATGGAATATTCTGTCCTATAGAACAACAGTGCGCATGCGCCAGAGTTTATAGATCCAGCGATAACCCACCATCGAACCACATATCGATTACCATCCTCGATTACTAAGGATATCGTACTAAAGTTCAAAAATCGTATGCTAGATGGCAGCATGTCGCTATGAAATTTAAATGACCAATCTTTGCAATAATCCTCAAATCTATGTTAAAAATATATATTAATAATATTAGAATTACCAAAGTTATTAAAAATGGGTGTGTACGCTTACTTATCACTCCCAAACGCAGCTCCAAACCAGCGATAGAAAAAATCAGCAGACTAGAAAAAATCACATAAATAAGTAATATATTATTACTCTTGGAGAAAATAGCAGTTAGCATCACAATATTGTGATTTGCGTATTTAAATAAATACTTAGAAATTGTCAAATAATGTTATAAAATTTGTTTGAAAAAGTTTAAAATATTAAAAAATGTTAGTAAATACAGAAGAAGAGCTATAGTTTACAACAATTAACTGAAAAAATCAAGCATAAATAAAAGTGCAGTTCAGCACTATATTATATCTTCATCTTTGTATTAGTGACTATTTAACTCATGCCCCAAATGGGAGTCAATGGCCAATCACGTTTCAATGATTTCTGTTTTACAACCAATCAGAGTCGTGTTTCACGAAATATTTATCAGTGTTATAATTACCATATTAAAGAAAGCTCCTCCTTTTTAATATTCTGAACAGGTCTGACCATTATTTTGCAGTGACTGAGCCTGTGAGAAATACGGCTACCAGATTGTATATATAGTGCCATGAATGTCAACACATGCCGCATGCGGGAGTTGATATAAAAACATTTGTAGCAATTGATTATACCCACCACAAAAAAGAAACCACTGTTTGCACTTTTTTAAATGTATTTTTTCCCAGGTAACAATCCAGAAAAATATAATTGTCATATTTATATCATACGACATCAGAAATGAATTAATATACAGTTTGATGTGTTTCATTTTTTCTCCACTAGAGAGCATTCTTACAATATTGCGTTCCTTTGGCAATAAATAGTATGATCTGGTTGCAGTGATAAACAAAAGAAGCAGATGAAGCGTACCTATCGTTTCTCATTTGTTTTCAAACATCGCCGTTTACATTAAATATATAAATATTTTAAAATAACTATAGTTAAATAATGATTTGTGAGTAAACAGCTTAATTTTATTCGTTAAATAGGCCTAGTCCTAACAAATGCCACTCTTGATTTCCAAATTCTCTACATAAATTCACTCCTCACCTCGTGAGTCGTGAATTTATCAATAAATTGGAAATCACTCGTGGCATTACTTATGATCATTCTCTTCGACCATAACACCTTATCTTCTTTCACAATACTTTTATTTATTTCAACCACCATATATTTAGATTTAGCACTATTTATTTTAAGTCCTCTTTTGATTGCTTCTTCTTTTAACTTATTGTAAGATCGGGGGTTCTATACCCGGTAGGGTCAAGATTTTTAAACTGATCTAAACCTTCTGGCGGCACCATGGCCCTAGAGTCTACTCTCACCTCTAATGAAAATAATACCAAATGTTCTTTCTGGGGATAAATGCAGTCACCAGGCAGGGCTAACAACCCAAAATGGCTATTGTGTGTTATCTGTAAAAGATAAACATATGCTATCGCGGACTTTTATGTAGAGGTTTTTTTTGAGATATTCAATTCTGTGTACATTAATGTGTATTTGTTATGGTTTAGACAGCGTAAGCCATTTAAGCGTAAAAAGGTACTTTTTTCACATTTTTCACTACTATGGGCGATTTTTAAGGGTGTAGGAGTTGAATATCACAACTCTCTTATATCCTATGTTCATCCCGGGAATCTCCTGAACGTTTTTCAAAAAGCCACGCATAAAGTACGAACAAACAAACATGCATATTTATATATTAGATCATTTGAAAGATTTTATGCATTTTTTAAGTTGAAAAATGTATATTATGCTAGATAATTAAAACTGGAGTTTCACCAAATTCGTTAGTTTAATTTTTTATTGTATTTACATGACAGGGACTCATGTCATACCAACTTCTATAAAAGAATTAAACTAAAAATATATAAAATATTATTTTTCTAGTTATATTATACGGGTGAGAAATTGTCTCTATCTTTAAAGGACTGGAAAATATTAAAAGTAGGCCTATATGAGAATAAAGTAAAAAAAATGTTGTGCCATAGAGAGGCAGATAGATGAATAGAGAAGACTTACATAACAGTGAGATACACATACAACATTACCAACATAACCAAACTTGAAATAGAGTCCAATGACAACAACAAAAAATGGATAACTCTCACGTACACTGGTAAAGAAACATTAAAATTGGCCAACACACTAAAAAAGCTCGATAAGAATATTAATATATCCTACAGAACTGGCAACAAACTAAACAATTTAATAAACAACAACATCGAAGAAATAGATGAATTCGACAATAAAGGCATCTACAAATTAACATGTACAGACTGCAATAAATTCTACATCGGGAAAACTAACAGAAGCTTCAACATTAGATTCAAGGAACATTTCAGAGATTTCGTTTACAATGGAAGAAATCAAGTTACGCAAAACATGTAATTCAAGCTGGACACCATATGCATAACATCGACAACACCCTCACAATAGTACATAGAGAAAACATTCCAACGAGAATAAATATACTGGAGGAAATCGCAATCCTAAGAGAAATCAACAGCAACCTGATTCTCAATGAATACACACCTAATCCACACAATCCTCTGTACAAAATTCTCACAACCAAGTCAGTGCTTCAACAAGGGTCAACAAGAACGGACCTAATGCATTCTGCTGATGATGGGACTAGTCCCGAAAGGCCTACAGAGTTTTAAAAGAACTTAAGTTGAGGAGACGGACCTACAAGGTAACTATATTATAGTTTTTAACCGTACATTATATTACTGTGAGATACATTGTATTTATAGAAATCATATGTAGTAAGAAGAGTCAATTCTCATAGAATGTGCATGTGGCAAGAATGCGAAATTGAAGAGAGTCGCGGATATTTCTAATAGAAAACCAGAGGAAAGCGTCCAGTAGGTAGGCCAAGAAAGATATTGGAAAATAATATTATTTATATTATTTATGATAGGTGAATTATACAGGGGAAGATTGGAAAACATTAAATCAAGGTAGGGATATATGGCGAGCTTATGTTCGCGCAGTCATGTATCTATGGGTTTGATAGTGCCAGTGAGTTATCCACTTACATATTAAAAATATAATGTGAGATGCGTGAAAGAGCAAATATTCTCCTACAGGTATAGTTCAGTTATTTGTATCGCGTCGTTTAATCCAGTTTATTTCTGACTGTAGTACACTGACAACCTTTGTTTAAGGTACCGCATGATATTGTCAAAGTTAATTCAAACTGGATGACCCAGAGGGAGCATTCCGAATGGTTGAATCGAAGCTTTGAAATTAGAATTGTGTAAAGTACCTTAATGTTAAATTATGTCAGTACAATCATGGTTTGTCTAACATCGGTGAAGCGATTATCCCACAAGGAATGTGGAATCAAGTCTGGAGAATGTGATTTACACGCTATGTGACCAGTTTGAACGAATGTCCCATATTTGTGATGAGGAAGTGTTTTAGTTATTACATACAATTAATAATTACTATTGTTCTTTTTATTTTGGAAAGGTAGGTATTTAATTTAAAAAATTAGGCATTAGGTGTTAAATTAATTATATTAAACCATGCATGGTCAAGTCATTTTCGACAAGAATATAATCCCATTTACTGTAACTTTAATATCTGAGGAGAAAGATTTATAATTTTTCCATTATTATCTAGTGTGTTATTTATAATGGCGGGATTACGATCAACGTTCGTTGATGTTGTTCTACGTTACGTTGCGTTGAGAGGGAAAGCATCAACGCACAATTTGAGTATTATCGCCTCACTATGGTGCTTAACAAGCGGCTCGCTTTGTTTCCCCGCAGCTGTTATATGTTATTAAAATACAAGATGACTGCCGAGACCTACGACGATGTTGCCACATTGCTATTCTTCCCCCAATTTTAATTAAAACTCGGAACGATGTGGAACATTCGATCCAGTTATAAAATTGTATACTGTAATTAATTGTATAATTATCAATGATTTATTATGATATGTAGCTAGAATAATAATACCATATCTACATATTATATTAGTTTATATATAAGTGATTTCAACATGTGGCGGCCATGGGAAAACATTTCAGACCGAACAGTTAATAATAATAATAATAATAATGATGATGATGATGATGATGATGATGATGATAATTAATAATAATAAAGAATATAATATTTTCAGCATATTGTCTGCATTTTGTATGGATATGTAATAATGTTGGAATTAAATTATTTAATAAATACGTATATAATTTTAATTTTAATTTTAAAATTTAAACAATACCAAATAATAACATAAAACTTAAATAATAACATAAATAATCAGTAATAAACGCCCATAGCGCTATGAGAAACGTGACAACACCGCATGTCAAGCATTGCCGCGCGGCAACCACTTTCATATAATCTGTTAACCATCAGAGTGAGGCTATAATAGGTGTACTATGATCAACGTTCATTGACGTTTGTGGCTGCTAGCTCACTCTGTTGTCAGTATCGAGAACTGCAAAGGCTCACAGCTGTTTGATGAACTTACACTGATTTATTTGATTTTTTAGGTATTGTATTTAAAGAAGGGATATATGTTAAGACGAAATATGGTAAATAGACATTATGACAGCACTTATATTGTAAAATGTTCCCCATTTATTTCCAGACAACTTCCTTTTTTCCCCCCTTTATTTTTACATTCTGGGTGATTTTTGTTGTATATAAACTCAATAAACACAGCGTTTCTCATGTTGATATAATTTAATATAACCAGTGGTCGACCAGCGGTCGAAATTCATTAAATTTTTGTTTGTCACAAATACGTCATTATGCATTCAATTTCGATTTATTTTAAAAATACGAACTATAGGAAATGTGTGGTATAGCTTGGCTAAGTCATATTTAAAAAAACAATAACGCGTCATTTGACATTTGTATACTATTTATATTATTTAAATTTCCATTTGCCTATTATTTTGTGTACGGGAATATATATCCCTTCTCCTTTGTCTCCATTCCAACCCGTCAATGTTCTATGTCGAAGCATAATGGAAGTAGGTGCGAATATATAAATATAAAAAAAAATGTAATGGAATTACTGAAACCAAGTTAGACAGGATTAAATTTAAATAATAAAACACACTCACATTTTTAAAACCACTAATAATAAATAAGCATTGCCGCTGCACAATTTTCTTTTTGTAACAATACACTTTCAGTATGAACGTAAACAAATGAATAATACACATCAATTCCTTGGAGACAATTTATTTTATTTTGTTTAATTTATTTGTTACACATATTATACATACATTTTTCTGCACTCCTCTATACGAACTTTAATTATGCCAAATATCACACTCCTCCGTGCGTACAATGTGCTTAAAAAGGGGTACAAAGTTTTTCCATCACGCATTAATATATACATAATTTATTGGCTCCAATGAGGTCAACAACAATCAATTAGAAACAAATGAAATGCGGGAATCGTCGATGTCACGTGATTTGAACGATATGACGTTAGCGTTTGTTGAAACTTGATCTTACCAATGTAAATCGAACGCCATCATGCGCCGTACCCTGCAAACGTTCATCATAATATGATACGTAGAAGGTGTATTTGATAAACATGAACGAACTCAAATGCAACGTACGTTGATCGTAATTCCGCTATAAATCCATGGCACGCCAACTCTGAATAGTCAAGGACTACTGTTGTCTTTGTTCATCTGGCCAAAATATATTACAAGGAGTCATGTGATTAGTTGATGCACTACCTCAACTTTAACTTCCATTCATATTAGGAATATACTCACTTGTCCTCGCGGGACTGAATTATCCTCATTACTGTAATCATTACAGGCCCAGTGACGTGCAGTCCATCCAAACAAATCAAGCACAGCTTAGACACTGTTCGGCGAAGAAGAAAAAATAATGAAATCAATGTTTTTATATACCTAACTAACTCACTGGTACTATGGAACCCGTAGATTCATGGACGGGCGGACATAACTCTCCACACAATCCCTATCCTCAGCTAATGTTTTCAAATCCTCTCCTGTATAATCTACTTCCCTCAAATCTTGGTTAATGTTATTCTTCCACCTCATTCTTGGTCTACCAACTGGAATTTTCCCTCTGGTTTTCCCTACAAGAAACTTCCATGCCGCTCTTTCATTCTCCATTCTATACACCAACAAAGTAAAATATTAAAATATATACCCGACAGGGTACCGTCGTTCCTCAAACTAGATTAATTAAAAAAATATTTTAAGAACTGTAGGCATTTCGGGAAACCGGCTTCCATCTTCAGCAGAAGGATATGCGAATCTAACTAATATTGTTGTTTTGCAACGCTTTTGATATGAGCGAACATTCCACGTCATCGGTAGCTATTGATTGTTGTTTTTGTAATTTCGTGTAGAATGTTGTATGAGTTGGGGGCACCGCCGTAGCGTAGTGTTAAGGCACTACACTACAACGCGGAAGGTCGAGCGTTCGGTTCCCGTTGGTATCAGGATTTTTTAAAACTGACCCAAACCCTCTGGCGGCACTATGGCCCTGGGGTCGACTCAGCCTCTAACAGAAATGAGCACTTGACGCTTGTTTCTCGGGGTAAAGGCGGCCGTCACGCAGGGCTGAACAACCCGGCTGACTTCAAATGCCGATTGTCCAGTAAAATGGGAGCCTTTAACCTCCTACTACCCTAAGAGCCTCCTGAGGCCTGTAGTGGGATCACTTTACATATGTTGTATGAGTTAGGCATGTTCTCATTTAAAATTAAATAATTGTTTACTTTCCTTAAAAATTTCAAGTCTCTAGTATGTTTTATCTTTGTTGGTTTCTTTTCTTTATGACGTACAGTGTTTTCTATTGTATCCATGCGGTGGCCGGTGTTGATGACTTGTTTGCTTAGTTAGAATTTTCCTTCCGCGTAAATGAAATCTTCAATGCTCTTTTGAACTTTTACGTTTAAATTTCTGCTAGTTTTTGCCTATATAGAATTTTTACATATTAATTTGTAAACTCCTTTATTGTTTTTATGTACATTATAATCATGTCATTATAAATCCATGTTTAAACTTGTTGTTTAATTAACGTTTAATCGTTAAATAAGCCTATATCTTATTTTGCTTCGAATAAGGTATTTTTCTGCACTTTGGTCATCTTAACTTTAACTATAGGGGGGAAATAAATATCCTTCTGGCCTTATAACTTGTATTGAGTGTCTACCCAAGCTGCTACAATACTAAAGGCAAGTTGCCATGACAACCTTCTCCATTATAGTTTCTGGGGGGGGGGTGAAGTAAAAGAAACCTACACGAGACTCAATAACCGAGTCTTACAAATATACTGTATATCTAAACATTTAGTCGGCTGCCGTGTGATGGCTATACCGAGGAATCGGTTTCAGATCTCTCTAGGATATCAGACAGGAACTCTAACGTTAAACTATAGAGGCGGTCGTATTTAGGGTCAGTTTCACCAACAGAGGTAACTGTATTACGCCAGTTTAAGGTATGCTTCATACATGGGGAAACCTGGCGTAATACAGTTACCTCTGTTGGTGAAACTGACGCTTAGTATTTTTCTATTATCCTAAATTGCATTGAAGACAACTATGGAAAATATATCATTCTATTTTTAGATCATTAGAATTTACTTAGGTCAATCGCAGCCTTTCATGGATGAAACATAAAACAAAATTAGTATTTTGAGATCATTTGGAATCAGATTTTTAGTATAAGGCAGATTTTAGAAAAGGAATGGGAATATAATAGTACTGTACATCAACTATATGTAGACTTCAAAAAAGCATATGATTCAATTAAGAGGGAGAAGTTATTTAGTATCCTGCTGGAGTTCGGAATTCCTAAAAAGTTAGTTAGACTTATACGAATGTGTCTAAATGGCTCAAAGAGTAGGGTGCTTGTAGGCAAACAGTTTTCAGACACTTTTGAAATCCAGAATGGGTTGAAGCAAGGAGATGCACTATCTCCTCTACTATTTAATTTTGTACTAGAGCATGCCATTAAATCTTTAGAGAATGAGGAAGGCTTACAACTGAATGGTATTAATAAGCTGTTAGTTTATGCTGATGATGTAGTACTACTGGTCGATAGCGAGGAGTTACTAAAGGCCAACACGCACACACTATTGAGTAACACTAAGAAATTGGGACTGGAAGTAAATATCAGTAAAACTAAATATATGGTCACACATAGAAATTCAGTATATAATGGAAATGGACACCTAATGACAAATGAGGGAAATTTTGAGGAAGTGGCTGAATTTAAATACCTAGGAACAATAATCACAAATAGGAATGAGATGCACAAAGAAATTAAACATAGGCTCAATTCTGGAAATGCATGCTATTATGCATTGCAGAGACTTTTGATGTCCCAACTCCTTTCGAAAAACGTTAAGCTGAGAATATATAAAACTATTATTCTACCAGTTATATTATATGGGTGCGAAACATGGACTCTTACTTTAAGGGAGGAAAGGAGATTACAAGTATTTGAGAATAAAGTTCTTAGGAACATTTTTGGACCAAAGAGAGATGAAGAGACAGGTGAATGGAGAAGACTACATAACAATGAACTACATGGTCTTTATAGGAAGCCAGATATAATAAGAACAGTTAAGTCTCGTAGACTGCGATGGGCAGGACATGTTGCACGTATGGGGAATGACAAGACGTGCATGGAAGCTTCTTGTAGGAAAGCCAGAGGGAAAACGCCCAGTTGGTAGACCAAGAATGAGGTGGGAGAATAACATTAACTATGATTTGAGGGAAGTAGATTATACAGGGAATGATTGGAAAGCATTGGCTCAGGATAGGGATGTATGGAGAGCTTATGTCCGCGCGGCCATGAACCTACGGGTTCGATAGTGCCAGTGAGTAAGTAAGTAAGAGATCATTTGGAAATAAATAGAACAATTTCAAACTTCCGAGATTTATTAATAAGATACAGGGGTTCATGAGTTTCTTACATTAAAACACTCAACCAACATCTGTGAAATAGTTAATTTTCATATGTGTATTAAAAAAATATGATACTAAGACGAATATTCGATATCCTAAATTATGAGAGTTCACCGCTGTGGTCTCGAGGTAGCGCACTGCCTTGTCACGCAGCGGACCCGGGTTTGATTCCTGGTCGATAATCATGGGTTAGGTTCTTTTCAGGGGATTTTCCTCAGCTGTAAGACAAATGTCAGGTAACTTTAAGGCCCAAATGGTCCCCGAATATAATCTGGCCATCATCATTATCATCCTTTACCGGTGGGAAAAGCAACAAGAAGCTACCACACCTATAATTCCCTAGTAAAACTGCAAAGTATGGCTTGATTGCTTGAAAGATCTGCCCTAGGGCATAACACTATAGAAATAGAAGTTATGAGAATGGAGGAAACTTCACAATGAGAAACTCGATAATTTGTATTGTTGTCCAAATAAAGTTAATATTAATAAGTCTAGGGGATTGAGATGTGTAAGTAAAGTAGCTAGAATGGATGGCAGTAGAAACGCTTTCAATTTTTTGGGAAACTCTTGGGGTAAATAACTATTAGTAAGGCATTGACTTAGATGGATAATATTTGAATGGATTTTAGGAAACTGGATATTGGAGACATGTACTGGACTAGTTTGGCTGAAGGTATTAACCAGTGGAGGGTAATAGTGAATGTGATATTGAAGCTGCGGGTTCCATAAGCCATATAGTGAGTTATACTTACTCACTGGCACTATCGAACCCGTAAGTTCATGACCGCACGGACATAAGCTCTCCATACATCCTTATCCTGAGCTAATGCTTTCCAATCATTCCCTGTATAATATACTTCCCTCAAATCATAGTTAATGTTATTCTCCCATCTCATTCTTGGTCTACGAACTGGGCGTTTTCCATCTGGCTTTCCTACAAGAAGCTTCCATGCCAAGTCTTTTATTCCCCATATGTGCAACATGTCCTGCCCATCGCAGTCTACGAGACTTAACTGTTCTTATTATATCTGGCTTCCTATAAAGACCATGCAGTTCATTGTTATGAAGTCCTTCTCCATTCACCTGTCTGTTCGTCTCTCTTTGGTCCAAACATTTTCATAAGAACTTTATTCTCAAATACTCGTAATCTCCTTTCCTCCCTTATAGTAAGAGTGCATATTTTGCATCCATACAATATAACTGGTAGAATAATAGTTTTATATATTTTCAGTTGAACGTTTTTTTAAAGGACTTGGGATGACAAGAGTTCCTGTAATGCATAATAAAACGCATTTCCAGAATTGAGTCTAATGTTTAATTTCTTTGTGCATCTCATTCTTATTTGTGATTATTGTTCCTATGTATTTGAATTCTGCCACTTCTTCAAAATTTTCCTCAGTTGTCATTAGCTGTCCATTTCCATTATATAATGAATTTCTACGTGTGACCATATATTTAGTTTTATTGATATTTACTTGCAGTCCTAATTTCTTAGTGTTACTCAATAGTGTGTGCGTGTTGTCCTTTAGTATCTCCTCACTATCGGCCAATAGTACTACATCATCAGCATGAACTAACAGCTTATTAATATCATTGAGTTGTAAGCCTTCGTCCATAAGCCATATAGTGAGTTATACATGTATTATTCATTTAGCAAAGAACTGTAAGTGGGCATGAATTTTGTCTTAGTGTGATTAATTTTATCCAATTCACTCTGTACATACTTTTAAACTATTTTTTGCTTGCCGACCAATAATTTTATACTTCTTCTTCTTCTCTACGCATGAAAGCTGGCAGCTCGTTGCGTGTTCATTCACTACAGGTTCGGGGTATGGTGACATCCTTCCATCGTAGTTGTGGTCTTCCTAAAGGCCATTTCTGCTGAGTTGTCCAGTCACGTATACTTTCTTCACTAATCTACTGTTATCCATTCTATCTAGGTGATCGTTCCAATTTAATCTTCTATCATTTATGCAAAGGATTATAGGTTCAATTTCACATTCTTCTCTAATAACAGAGCTGCGATTTTCTCTCTCAGCGATTTTCCTACGTTTTTCCTTGAAACGTTCATTTCGGTTGTTTCATTGATTTGTTTTTGTTTTTTTGAGTTTCTATTCGGCATTCACAACCATATGTTAGAACTGGTCTTATGACAGATTTGTAAATTCTTACTTTTTGTATCTATTCTTAAATTTTTATTTTTCCAAACAGTATTGTTTAAACATCCCGATATTTTGTTTGCTGCAATGATTCTAAATTTGTTAATATCATTTGTAAATCATCTTCACTTTGTGCAATTAGAACTGTGTCATCAGCATAGTTTATTATCTTCAGTTCTTTGTTACATATTTTAATTCCTTTTCTAACTTAAACTTTTAGTTCTTTGATGATTTCATCCATTATTAGTGTGAACAGTATGGGACTTAATGAGTCTCCTTGTCGTATTCATAATTTTATACACATTTAAAAAAATAAATATATTAATGTATCGCCATATTGATAGCTCTGTTATTATGTGCAGAATGATAAATGCAATAATTAATGACTGTATTAATCTCATTTCATATCACAATGTATGTAAATTTGTTACAGAATTAATTTACCTCAGCGTTCTGTGACATTAAAAGACATTTATGAATTTATAATTAATTATGTTATATCAATAATTCCACACTCAATATTCAAATTTAACATAGTTTTTGTTTGTATTTCAAATAAAGTGTTCACCATTTAAGTGTGTACTAGTATATTATACAGGGCGCAACTAAATTACCATTACAGAATTTGATGATTACGTTTAGCGTAGGAACGATTCAATTAATTTATGTGGCACAATTAAACGTTCTTTAGTGAATAAAACTAGAAAAGAAACTATTTTAAAATTTTACAAAGTATTGACAGTTCCATCTCTTATCTATGAATGTGAAACCTGGACATTAAGAAAGGCAGATAGTAAACAAATAGAGGCAGCAGAAATGAAGATGTTGAGAGCAATAGCAGGATACCAAAGGACCGATAAAAAGAAAAACGAAGATATAAGAACAGAAATTAATATAACCTATTTAATCTCTGTGAAAGAATAAACTACTATCAAAATGCTTACCTTCAGCACGTATTACGGATGAATGAACAGCGCTGACCAAGAAGAATGTATAATTATAAACCAAAAGGGAGAAGATTATTGGGAAGACCATTGAAGAGATGGAAGGACCAATTCGACCTAAAATGAGATCGGAACAGGCCATTGGGTTTAATCCTTGTTGTTGATGATGATGAACTCATGTGCGGAAAACATGCCGTTTTCCCGCTACACGCACGTAAAAGTACCAGAACACATGTTCAACTCTCCCGCATTTTCGGCGTCAAAGAACCAGCATGTTCTTCCAACTTGACCCCACTACTACTACTACTACTACTACCTATGGGGTCACATGAAATCCTTGATTTACGAGGTCCCTGTGGCATCCGAGGAGACCTACTGGCGCGGATTATGGCTGCGGCGGATGCTGCAGGACTAAGGATTGATGATCGTGTGTCAGACGAGCACGGTACGGAGGTACCGTTTCTATATTGACGTAGGTGGTCGTCACATCGAGCCCTTCTTGTGGACCCAGACGATAAGCAGCAGGCGTTAGAGAGAACAACATGCGTTATGGTATTTTGCGTGCAGCGAGAAAACGATACGTTTCCAGACATGAGTTCCTACGCTAAATATTATGAATACATAGAGTATTTTACATAGATATTTAATTATCTCATAGATTATTTTAATTATTCAAATAAAACAGTTGTTGAAATAAAGCACTTAGACATATTATATTTCAGGACAGAATTTTGACTTATGGCAGGAACAAAGTTTTCAAGGCTAACTGTAAAATCTCTGCATTTAGACTAAAGGAATGTTTAATACAGTTAGTTGGAAATGTAGGTCAAGAAGTTAGTATATAACCCTGGCAAAATATGAGACCCGTGTCTGTCTGTGTAGTGTTCTGATGGGTAAGTCCGCATACCATTTTTCTTAATAAATTCGGTAGGAACAGTTAGAAATGTAGTCAATTATTTTAAATAGTTGCATACTATATGTCTAAGTTAAAGAGTTATTAGATAATTTTTAGAATGTAAATTAGGGTAAATTCATAAACTCACATCTCCCTCTCTCAAACCTAAAGAAAGTTCGAATGTAGGTTTTCTTAATATGAGCTTATATTAGATATTTAGGGTTATTGTAATCATTATACTCTAGAAATAAAAGAGCCAAAATTAAGAATCCATTTATTTATGTTTAAAAATACGTATGCTACAACTAATGCATCCACATACTAACGCTCGGCTAGAACCTCATGCTACCAAAATTTCCAAGTCCCGAAGGTCCTCTAATCCCTAAGAAAACCAACAGTTCCTACACTAAACGTAACTGTCTTGGCCCTCACTTCACGTCCTCAAAGTCTGTAAAAGGAATTTAGTTACTCTCTGTATAAAAGCGAATGTGTGTTTGTTTGTGATTTATAAACTTTTAAGCCACACAGCAGATCTGTATGAAAATTTGTACATAGAGGTTTTCACGTACGGGAAGTATGTAATCGCTATATATTATCCTCTAAAACGTTTAGGTTAGGAATTCAACAGAAACGAAACTTTAAAAATTGCTCGAGCTGTCGAAATTTTCGATTTTTCATAATGAAACTTAGCATATTCCATTAAGATAAACCGAGGTAGGTATTATCAAAAAATCAGCGAAATTCGACAATTAGAAATGGGAGTTTACCTGGAATCCGAAATTAAGAATTGATTATCAACTGTCAGTCTCATATTTGGTTCGTCGCAATATATACCATACAATTTAATTAACCCGTAATTTTCTTTTAACTTGAACAGCTAAAAATAAAAACACATTAAATTTATTTAGGCGTAGCAACGCACGCAGGTTATTGTTCACAATTTAAGTGTGTAGTAGTATATTATGTTAATATTAGAGCTAGGAATTTTAGGTGCAACACTTTGGTGAAAAAGGTGCAAAAAAGGTGCTTTAATTTAGCAGAAAAAGGTGCAAAAAAGTTGAAATTTTTTAAATAAAAGTTGCAAATTTCCCATGTAAATAATCATTAAAGATTACCAAAACCAATTGCAACAAGTAACTAACGACACAAAATTCACGCATGTTGTCTTATATTAAAGAGTCTGTGTAAGTACTTATACTACTTATATGCTGCGTAACACGAATGCATTGACTTTTTCATCAATTGTTATTGAAATATCACAAAGAATGCACCTGATAACAGATCCGTCACTCTGAATTCCATCTGCACTAAACTTTTTAACAAAGTTTATAGGAGTTCACTTTCGGTTTCGGCATACTGTATACTGGTAACTCAGGAAAATAGCAGACAGCACTAGTCAAATATTATTTTGAACTGAAACATTTATTCACGCACTCAACAACCTTTCTTGCTTGAACAATAGGTTTCGCATAACTGTGGTACAATGAGGCACAACTAATTTAAAAGGAATAGCCTAACGGGATTGCACTGAAGTGGAAGTAATGTGATGTGGACTGATACCACATATCGTTACCAATCCTAAATCGTATTTGAATGTATATAATATTAATGATTATCATTATCATCATCTCATCATCATCATCATCATCACCACCATCCTTCACCGGTGTGGAAAGCAACGGGAAGCTACCACACCTACAATTCCCTAGTAAAGCTGCAAGCATAGCATGGAAATGCTATGATTGCAGTGAAGGACCTGCCTTCGGGCAGAATTACTATGGATGGATATATATATATTATTTTGGTAATAAAATGTTCCAAAGGAGACAAAAAAGGTTTGAAAAGGTGCAAAATGTGCTTCCATTAAAGTGCAAAAAGGTGCAACTAAAACGCAGTTAGGGACATTATTTAATATTTTCTTTGCAATACTAGCTAATTTGAACATTATAGTAACAAGAAAAGAAAAGATGCAGCACCTAAAATTCTTAGCTCTAGTTATTATAGTATATTACGATGTTAGGTTGGGAAGTAGTTTTTACAGAATCGAGGTAAATGTTTAAAACACAGCGATGGCGAGATTTTTATTTTCCGAGATTCTGTAAAACACTTCACAAACGAGCGTTGTACATTATTTTTTGCGCGATGGTGTTTTCAAATTAACACATAATAATAAAATCATATCTTTGTTGGAAATATTTGCGTACATTATAAACAATTGACTAACGTTAACAATGTGGGCAATGTTTATTAGTTCAAACAACAGGAGGCCGTGTAACCAATTTAGTGATAAATGACGGCAAGTACGTATTTTTTTGTTTTATATTGTTTTCAAATAAAGTTCAGCTCATTTAAAATGCAGTGATTTGTTTCATATAATGTGTATTAACACTACCTTCTGGATATCTTTTGTTTGCACACTGTATATAGTATACATAGAGGGCAGTGGTTTTACTTCCCACACGTATGTTTGTAATATGTAATATTACAATATAGTTATTTAGGTTGCCAACCCCGAAATGTAGGAAGTTGAACTTTCAATCATGGTCGCCATTGCTGTAAGTACGACAAAACGCATTATCTCACAAAAAATGTATTCACTTACTGTAGTGAATTCCACGGTTTAGACAAATGAAGGCGGGCTATTGTTGAACTTGTTTTTCTTCCGGAAAAATCACTATAATGTATTTCTTACACCTTTTATATACCACACACATCAATGGGTGTGTGAAGGGTGCAAAGAAATCCATTACAGTGGTTCTTTCAAGAAGAAACAGCTTTAACATAGCCTGCTTTCATATGCCTTAAAACGAGGCACTCGGTCCAATCATTTACAGATTAATAAATGAATCAGCTGTCAAACATTAAAACATGTACTTGTTTTGGACTCAGTCCATCTATTACTAGGGTGAATAAAAAATAAACCGGAATTATTGTTTGCAATTTTATTGAATTAACAAAAAAATACAAAACCACCACCTCATTTTTCTACATAGTCTCCCTGCATTTCCAACACACTTTTGCCATCGAGTTGGCAACTTTTTGATGCCGTCCTTGAAGAATGAGGGATGACGTGTAGTCAGCCAGTTGCGCACGAACTCCTCTACCGCTGCATTGTCACCAAACCGCCTTCCTCCCAGGTCTTCTTTCAGTAGCCCAAACAAATGGTAGCCACAGGGTGACAAATCTGTACTGTAAGGATGATGTTCCAGAGGTGTCCAATGCAATTTCGTCAGTTTTTCTTGTGTAAACCGAGCAGTGTGTGGCCTTGCATTGTCATGCAGCACAATCATATTTCGGATCGATTTCCGGCGGCGCTTGTTGCGATATGCTGCTTTCCGAAGCTTATTCCAACGTGTGAAGCAATTTCAGAAATTGTTACGCGCCGATCCTGCTCAATAAGGTGCCATACAGCACGAATGTTGTCTGCAGTGATACTTGTTCGTTGCCGTCTTTGGTGGGGCTCATTTTCTACTGAATCCCGGCCCGCTAATTTTTTTGCGCCAATCATACACCTGCGTCTTCGAAAGGGTTGCTTCCCCGAACTGCGCATGGAGCCTTCTCAAAATTTCAGAAGGTTTAGTGCCTTCTTTTGCCAAAAACTTAATAATAATGCGTTGCGCAACAGACGTGTGTACCTCTTGCTCGCTCATGGGGTACTGAAGCAAGCGGCCACTCTTCGGAGTGCGACACATCAAGATCCCTACTCCAGACTCTCCCACCAACTTCCCCTCCAAACCTTTGCAGTTCGCTACCAGAGCCTCCAGATACAAATTCCGGTTTATATTTGATCCACCCTCATATATTAGAACTTCCAATCTATTTTCGTTAGTTTAACCCCTAATTTGTCAGTCTACTTCTGCGTGCCCCACATCACGCGATCTTTAGAGACACGATCTTTCGGGATCAAATAATTTTGACCACATAAGGATATGGAGTGCCTCCCCGGATGAATTATAAGTAATGCCACGAGTGATTTCCAATTTATCTAGAGGATTTGGAAATCAAGAGTGGCATTTGTTAGGACTATTTAACGAATACAATTAAGTTGTTTACTCAAAAGTCATTATTTAAATAGGCCCTATAGTCACCAGTATTTTAAAATATTTATATATTTAATGTCAAATGCGATGTTTGAAAACAAATCAAAATGTGACGTTATGTATATTCACTGCAACTTCATCATATTTATTTATTGCCAAATAGGATTGCAATATTATAAGAATGCACCCTAGTGGAGAAATAATGAAACACACCAAACTGAATATTATAATCAACATTATAGGTTATTAATTTATTTTTTAGTAAACAACTCGGTAAAATCAAGGAATCTGTTCATTATTTGCTATATTCAATGTATTTGTTGGAGAAAAATAACCTGTTCAGAATATTAAAAAAGGTGGAGCTTTCTTTATCACAAAAGCAGGAGCTGATAAAGAGAAGTCGATAAAGATCGAGGTGAAACACGACTGTCATTGAAACGTGATTGGTCATTGACTACCATTTGGGGCATGAGTTAAATAGCCAGCACAATGCCGTGTCCATCTTCGTGTCTATGCAATGAAACAGGTTGGCGCGACACTGTAAGAACGGAGTAATCCAAGCAACTAGCTTCGCTCAGAAAGATATACAAAATTATATAATTGTATAACCTTTTTTTTTTTTTAAGTTGTAAGATTTTAATAATTATGTTGAGTTAATTTTTATTTCGGCGGCTAAGCCCTGGAAGTTCGAAAAGTGTGAAGTATTTTAGTAAGATCTTCATTATGCTCCTCGTTGTGGCGACAATTTGAAGAAGTAATTCTTTTCCCATATGTGACGATGTTTTGAAGCAGCTAACTCTCTTCATGCCCGATTGTTGTAGTAACATTTTGAAGGATTAGTGTCGCAAAAGAATTACTGGTTCAGGTTGGGTTTGATTTTCGGTAGAGCTGGATTCTCTTCTCAAGGTCGAAGTTGGTACACAAGATAGGAAAACACTTTAAAAATCACTAATAACTGATTCTTGTAGAAACAGTTGTAAATTTATTTACTATTTAATTTCCCAGCAGATCAAGTAAATATAGGTGGTATTATTCTTCACCGTCAATTAAAATTAAATTATTTTCTTTTCTTGAATCAACTATTCTTCTTGTATTAAATATCACATTTTATCAGGAGAGCTGTTATTGCTTCTATCCTTGATGAAAGTTATATGCTGACTGACTAGAGTAATTCTGTTATAATTTTAAAGAACATTATTACATCACATGATTTTATATTTAAATTCTATTGGTTAATGGTCCATTAAATACCAGGTTTAAATTTGATTTGTTAAATCAAAAAGTTAATTGTTTTAACACCCAATCAGAATTTAGTATACTTTTATTTAAAAATATTAAGATAAGCAGGTGTTCTTATTACAGTTATAACAGAAAGCTTTATATTTCAGACAACAATGACTTAAAACACAATTTTAAAAGCATTATTTAGAAAGACTGTTATATAATACAATTTCTTTAATTGTTACTGATATATTTTTATTCAACAATGAATTATTAAATGTTTTTCTTTATTCAAGTTATATTTAAATATTAAAAGAATTTTAAAGTGCAAAATTATTAACTTTAACTTCCATATTTATTATGATATTAAAATCCTGCTATAAAGTTAGACATCACTATTCATTTACATAGTTAAGAAGAAAAAGTAAGACTAAATGCAGCAGAAATTACATTTATGAACATACTGCAGGTTACTCAAGAACAAACCATAAAAAGAATTATGAGATTCTCAAAGAATTACAAACAGAATCAATCATGGAATATAGAAACAATAGGAAATCTCACGTAGAAGTGTGAGCAGAACAAGAATACCACGCCAAATCTTAAATTACCAGCCACCAGTCAAGATATCTTGGGGCAGACTCTTCAAACATTGGATTGAGACCGTAACAGACACCTAGGTCTATCACATGAAAGGAAGGAGAAGAAGAAGAAGAAAAAAAAGCGGGATGCGTAAAACTTCAGGAATCTATCGTATTTTATACGATATAAACATGACATGAGAATATTTAGTTTTCACCGAAGAACCTACCCTTAGGCAGAAAGCTATGAATTAACTATTAATATTATTCTGTTCCTTCGAAATTAATCTTTTGAAATAAAATATCCATTTTAGGGACACAATTTAGTATAGTGGTTAAAAAATACGCCATGAGGTGAAAGGTTGCGGGTTTGAGCCCCTAATGGGGTCATGATTTTTAAAACTGCTCCAAATCTTCTGGCGGCACCTTGTCCTTGGGGTCGATACAGCCTCTATTTCAAATGTGTTCCAGACATATATCAGGGAATAAAATCGGTCGTCACGCAGGGCTGGTAACCCGGCTGAGCCTTAACCTCCTATTACCCTAGAGTATCTTAAAGCCAGTAGTTGGATCACTTTACTTTTTACAAACTAACTAATTTACTAACTAACTCACTGGGCACTATCGAACCCGTCGGTTCATGGACGCGCGGATACAAGCTCTCCGTACATTCCTATGGTGAGTTATATTTTCTAATAATTTCTTGTATAACCTACTTTCCTCAAATCATAGTTAATATTATTCTCCCACCTCATTCTTGGTCTGCTAACTGGGCGTTTACCATCTAGTTTTCCTACAAGAAGCTTCCATGCGCCTCTTTCATTCCCAATTCGTGCTACATGTCCTGTCCATCACTGTCCACGAGACTTAACTGTTCTTATTATATCTGACTTCCTATAAAGACCACATGTTCACAGTTAAGTAGTCTTCTCCATTCACCTGTCTGTTCATCTGTCTTTGGTACAACAAAAATTTTCCTAAGACTTTTATTCTCAAATACTTGTAATTTCTTTTCTCCCTTAAAGCAAGAGCCCACGTTTCGCACCCATATAACGGTAGAATAACTGTTTTATACATTTTCAGTTTAACTATTTTTTGAAATGAGTTGGGACGACAAACCAATTAATTTTATTATAACTATTCTCTCACTTCCTCCTTCCGCCTCTCCCCATTTTAAATAATATCTCTGTCATGGTATACCACTACAGCAGTGTTCGTTAGTCCAGAAACACTTGTGGAGAGTACATATTTGTCTATAATCTGTTGGATTAGTTGAATTGTCACTGTATACAGTAGACTTGTTTTCTCTTGAATTCTCTAACAAATGTAACGACTGAACTAGGAAACAAACCACGAATGTGAAATTAATGTTTGAACTGGAGTTGATCCCTCGCATGTCCTCCCACACAGTGCAAACACTTCCAGTTCTAGCATAAGCTATATCATTCAGTAGCCTGGTAGTCCTTTATCTTCATCATTGTCGAACAGAATGGAAGAGAGAAATAGATAATTGGAGTAGCTAGCTATATGCTCAAGAGGTGGAGATGGAATACCCAGACAAGAGAAGAGATAATAATATACGTAAAAGAGTTTTAAGTAATTGTGCAACCTGGTAAAAAATAGAATAAAACTAAGACACGCATTTGTACAAGATTTTCTGTTAACTTTACTTATTTCTACACTAAATATTTATTTTGTTAAGCCGAAACAGAATGTCATAATTAGGTTAGGATCTTATGTAGTAAAAGATAAGATTGCAATGCAGTTAGTATATATTATTCAACTGTTTGTGTGTGAAACCAAAACAAAAGTCAGTCATAAGTCTAACTTCTCACTATACTATTCAACTGTTTGTATGTGAAACAAAAACAAAAGGCAGTCATAAAACTAACTTCTCATGTACTATGTAGCAATCTTAACTTTTAGTACATAAAAATCCTAGCCCTAATCATAATACTGTTAACATCTGAATTAAATTTTAATTTTGAGACATTGATCAAATCGCATCTAGAATATTCGATTGTTCCTAGATGTAACAACAAACATTATACTGGACGTGTATACCTCCGATTGAGGGTCTTTCCATTTTTCAGCGGTTGCCCTTTTACCAGCCGGCTGCTGGCCCTTCACATCCACATGTGTCAATCACAGAGGTAGATGATCAACAGCCAGTGTAGGGGTGACATGTGGTTAGCATGTCGAGTCCCCCAGCCGTTATAGCTGGTTCCTCAACCTGGAGCCGCTACTTATTATAGCTACCCAATTGCCTCACGATGCTGGGTGGGCACCGGTCCCATACTGGCCGAAATACCATGAGAAAATTTCTTCCCCCATGGAGACTCGAACCAGCGCAAGTCCCGTAGCTCTGCGCCAAGGCCTCCTACCTTAACCGCTCGGCTACGGCGCGGGACCGTGTATACCTAACTAAGTAAATAACTAAGTAACTAATTCACTGGCATAAGCAAACCCGTAGGTTCATTGCCGCGCGGACATAAACTCTCCATACATCCCTATCTTGAGCTAATGTTTTCCAATCATTCTCTGTATAATCTACTTCCCTCAAATCATGGTTAATGTTAATCTCATACCTCAAAGTCTGCCAACTGGACGTTTTCCCCCTGATTTTCCTACAAAAAACTTCCATGTCCTTCTTTCATTCTACATTCGTGCCACATGTCCTGCCCATAGTAGTTTATGAGACTTAACTGTTCTTATTATATCTGGTTTCATATAAGGATCATGTAACTCGCTGTCATGTAATCTTCTCCATTCGCCTGTTTGTTCATCTCTTTTTGGTCCAAAAATTTTCATAAGAAGTTTATTCTAAAATACTCATAATCTTTTCTCCCCCTTAAAGTAAGAGTTTGTTTCGCATCCATATAACTGGGAGAATAACAGTTTTATATATTTTCAGTTTAACGTTTTTCGAGAGAGGATGGGACGACAAGAGTCCCTATAGGCCTAATGCATAATAGCATACCTTTCCGGAATTTGAGCCAATGTTAAATTTATTAGTGCATCTCATTCCTATTTGTAATTATTGTTTCAAGGTATTTATTCAGCCACTTCTTCAAAATTTCCCTCATTTGTCATTGACTGTCAATTTCCATTATATAATGTATTTCTATGTGTGAACATATATTTAATTTTATGGATTATGTTTTGAATTTTCATTTGTTCCAGAGTTGGCCCCGACATTCCATAATAATTTTGCTAATATTAGACCTAACATTTTATACGGTATGATTACCAGCCGCTATAATTATAGCTTTATAGAAGAGCCATCTGTGTTGCAAAATGACAAATCATGGTATCATTGAAGTTTGGTGATGCCAATAACTAACTTATTTTGTGGTTTTTCTAAGTAGGCCAACCATTTTTAGAGAACATCAAGTTAGCATATTAAATTAGACTTCGAAAAATCCCAGAATTCTTGGAATCGCACTTTATACTAGATAAACGTTTTTGTTATTGCATTCTTTTTCAACTTTCTCAATTATTATTTGTGATTAGATGTTAGTGATTATTTTTTGTACGAGGGTGTTTTTAAATGTTTCTGAATACACATTTTTTTCCAGACATTCTTAACTGTCACTATTGCACTCAAAAGGATATTAAAATATGCGTAGGAACAAACTAACAAAAAGTCGGCTCTTCTAACAAGACAAATTTTAAAATAACTTTTCACTGAAGAGTAAAGTTACTTAGTCTGGATCTGACCAAAATATAAATAAACTAGAAGTCCCGGCCACGCATTGCTGTGGCTAAGGTATACGTTAAAAAATAAATTAAGTTGCTGTCTTTCAGCCAGATTACTTAAAACTAATACTTACACACGAAATTAATAATATTGAAAATAAAATAATCACTGAACACACTTAAATTATGAAATAATCAATATTTGTAATTCAATTGAAATTCGCGGTTGCAACAAAAAGCACAGCCACCTGGATCTCTCTTTGTTAAATAATAAACCAATTACCTTACACCTCCATCTGTTAGAATCGTATGGAACTCACAGATAATTACACCGCTATCTGTTAGAATCATATGGAACTCACAGATAATTATAACACTTTGTTAAATAAAAAAAAATAATACGACTATAAATTTAGTTATAAACTACCCTAAGTCTCAAGTTGGATCAAACTGCACACAGTGTGCAACATTTTATTAAAATCGGTTCAGTAGTTCAGGATTCCATCGCGGACAAACAACGTGACACGAAATTCTTATATATTAAGATTTTGAAGGGGGTGCTTTCTTGCAGCTGTTTCTTGCCAGTATGACAATATTAGTTTTGAAAAAACAAGTTATCTATACAAATTGTAATACTGCATGAATTTTGTGTAACTATTTTGCTGTACATAATGTCTACCTCGTTAAAATAAAATTTTAAATACCTGTCAAAAACATATAATTGTATCAGTGATTAGATGAAATATAAACTTCTTGGAAGCGTCATAAACATATGTTTTTTATCGCTCTTTTTTTTTTTGGAGGGCAATACAAACATGTCAATGACAACTGCATTCTCAATCCAACATTAAATTAAAAATTTAAGTAGGCCTACTTGCCAATAACCTATAATTGAAGACTTGACAAGGAAAATTATGTAGCCTAAGTGCCATATTTGCCACTATTCAAATTTTGTATGGAATATAATATAATCTATGTTCATCGCCATATACTCTGCACTTTCTCTCTTGCCAGGCCATTGGCGATTGAAAATGAAAAATTGGAGTATTGACAAATATGGCACTTACATCCTTTTCATGTCAAGTCTTCATTTGTGTCAATGATAAATTAAATATGAACTCTTTGGAAGCGTATAACCGTTTGTTTTTTATAACTTTTTTCTGGAGGGCAATAGTAACATATCAATGATGACAACCCCAGTCTTCTCAATCCAAATGTCCCTTGTTCCCATCCATCGTCTCTGTGTTTAGTGAGGCGGATGGATCGGAATCTTGCATGAGGGAGAGAAATAAAGTGTTCCACCTTGCCCCACTCAGAACATTTCTTGACAGTGCTGATTTTCTGTTAAAACAAGTTTGTTGTAGCCTTCCAGGCACATGACGTTTAAGAATGTGTTCATTATCTTATCAAAAATTCTATAAACAAGGCATTTTTTTAGCGTTTTCAAAATATTTAGTGTAAATATAAAACAAATATTGAGCATTTTTTATATTTATACATATGATAGTACCACGCTTAAAAAATATAAATAAAAAAACAAGTGTACAGATTTTTTCTCCAAATTTTAGGGAAGGCTCTGCCTCAGAGCCTTATGCCCACGAGCTGCGCTGCTCTCTCTAGAGAGAGAGAGAGAGAGACAGAGGGAGGGAGACAGGGAGGGAGGGGACAGGGAGGGGAGAGAGGGAAAGGGAGAGATAGGGAGAGGAGAGAGAGAGAGAGAGAGAGAGAGAGAGAGAGAGAGAGAGAGAGAGAGAGAGAGAGAGAATTAATTGCAAGTAACTTGTTGATTTTTATTCACACAGCCATTTTTGTCCTGGGACTTAATGTACGATTATGGTTCATATAAATTTAATAACATAATAATAATAATAATAATAATAATAATAATAATAATAATAATAATAATAATAATAATAAAATAATATATAACAGTAATAATAATAATAGTAACAGTAATAATAAATAAATATAATAATAATAATAATAATAATAATAATAGTAACAGTAATAATAATAAAATAATAATAGTAATAATAATAATAATAATAGTAACAG
This sequence comes from Diploptera punctata, assembly GCA_030220185.1. NCBI lineage: Eukaryota > Metazoa > Arthropoda > Insecta > Blattodea > Blaberidae > Diploptera > Diploptera punctata. Next base: position 46,672 of record JASPKZ010002121.1, read on the forward strand.
TAATAATAATAAATATAATAATAGTAATAATACAATAATTCTAAGAGATTTGTAAACATTGCATTATAATATATTATAATATAATAATATAATACAATATAATATATAATACGTACAATATAATGATAATATAGTACAGATTAATATATACTATAGTAACAATATAATATCTAATATAGTACAATATAATAATATAATATAGATACAAGATAATATATAATATAGTACAATATATTATAATATAGTACAAATATAATATATAATATAGTACAATATAATATATAATATAGTACAATATAATAATAATATAGTACAATATAAGTAATATATAATGTAATGTAATATACAATATAATATATAATATAATATATAAATAATATAATATAATAATAATAATATAATAATAATAATAATAATAATAATAATTGTAATAAATTTATAAATATTGAATAGGCCTGATGATGATGATGATGATGATAATAATAATAATAATAATAATAATAATAATAATAATAAATAGTACAATAATATCGCAAGAGATTTGTGGACCTGGCAGACAGTATTTTATTTACCGACCGCCTTTAACAACTAAGGTCATCAGCAGCTTAATTCAAATCTTTGGGTGAAAGGGGGTGACAAATTTATTTAAAGCCTCTTATTTGATGCTATTTGTTTACGTACCGTAAATTACCATAAATAAACAATGCCTTTATTCCTTTTCGAAAGAAGCCATACTCAAGATTTTAGGCGTATGTATTTAAACATCCATCGACCCTAGACAAAAACACGTACCTACAAACTTTGTGTAGTAATCACGTCACCGATGCTACATTGTAACTTAGAAATACAATTCGAAGTTGTACATTTGATTAATATTATAATTGAAACTTCCTAATGATATGCTACTTGTTTTTTGTGGGCCTCTTTCAGTCGTTTTAATTATTAGTGTAATAAATCCATCCATCCATCCATAGTAATTCTGCCAGAGGGCAGGTCTTTCACTGCAATCATAGCATTTTCATGCTATGCTTTGCAGCTTTACTAGGGAATTATAGGTGTGGTAGCTTCCCGATGTTTCCACACCGGGTGAAGGATGAGGATAATAATAAGGATGATGATGATGGCCGGGTGATTTTTAGGGACCGTTGGGCCCCTAAGCTTCCTGACATTTGTCTTACAGGTGAGGAAAAACTCCGAAAAAAACTCACCCAGGAGCCTGTCCCGACCGGTAATCGAACCCGGGCCCGCTGCATGACAAGGCAGCACGCTACCTCGAGACCACAGCGCTGGACAATGTAATAAATGCAGTATGTAAATTGTGCTGATGATGACATAGCGCGATGATGCTAACATTTATGTCTAAAATGTTGTTGATTAGTATTAGATGAAATCCGCTACCTTCGAGTAATTTAGATCTGTGGTTGTTAATTTTTAAGCATTAATATTTTTTAAAATTGTGGTTAACTCTTAGGCAGCCAAGAAAAATTTGTTATACTCGTATATAGGCCTATATAACCATTACGTCCATCATGAAGATTTGAGTGGTCCCTAGCGAGAATTTCTTGACCAAGACTAATTTAGTTACACTCATTCCCCTCAGATATCAGGGAATGTGATCGGCACGTCGCCTCAACAAGACATCTAGTAGGCAAGTACTGTATACTTAAATGGGTAAGGGCGGTTAAATTTTGCTCAGAGGCACTACTTTAGGCTTGAGGTTCTTTAAGTCCCTCCCGGAGGACTGGTCCCTTTGATTTTTTCGTTCTAAAAATCTATCAAGCCCAGCCGGGTTTGAACCCGAGACTCTCAGGATTAGAGGCAATGAACGTAACCACTAGATAACCAAGGTCGACTTTTCATCTTATGTAGGTCTACCTTACAATTATTTGAATATGCTTGAGAAATAAATTAAATTTTTTAATAATTCTCAGACCATCAAGATATTTATAAAATTAAATTATAAAAATAATGTACAGAATTGTAATATAATATATAATAACGAATGTTTGTTTGTTTGTTCGTACTTTATGTGCGGCCATACCGTTGATCCGATTGTGATGGGGCTTTTTGTAAATGTTCAGGAAATTCCCGGGATGAACATAGGCTATAAGAAAGTTGTGATACTCAACTCCTACACCCTTAAAAATCGCTCTTTGTAGTGGAAAACGTGAAAAAAGGTAGCATTTTGGACGCTTAAATGGCTTACGCTGCCTAAACCATAATAAATACACAAAATTAATGTAATGCATTGAATATCTTAAAAAGATCTACAAAAAAGTCTGCGACAGCATATGTTTATCTCTTGCTGATAACTCACAATAACCATTTTTGTTTTTAATTGATGCCAATAATATCGAGAAAAATAAGTAGATTCCTGTGCAAGAATAGCAGAACATTACGGGTATTCTTTTACGGATAACACACAATAGCGAATTTTATCTTTTAGCTCATTTATGCCAAGAAGATCGAGATTACTAGATTTCTGGGCAACACCGGGTAATCAGCACGGAGAATCTTAAAATAATTACAATATACATTTATAATTATTTTTCATTTTACTTATTCAACTAATCATAAGAAGCACATTCATATTGTCTTTCAGCTCATTTATGCCAAGAAGATCGGGATGGGTAGATTCCCGGACAACGCCGAGTAAACAGTACGGGGTATCTAAAAATAATTACGATATACATTTTTCCTTTTACTCATTTAACTAAACATAAAACACATTAATTTTCCTACTTCAGGTCATTTATGTCAAGAAAATCGGGGTAAGTAGATTCCCGGGCAACGCTGGGTATTCAGCATGGATTATCTAAAAAATGTAAATTTATAATTATTTTTCCTTCTACTTATTCAACTAAACATAAAAGCACATCATCATCATCATAGTACATTCACGAATTTAGGCCATTTGTTGACCTGTTTCGGCCTCAAGAGAAACACCATCCAGAAGTCTTTTGAGTGGACGTCCTGGTCTTCTTCTTCCTGCAGGTTGATATCTTAACATTAGTTTGGGTATTCTGTGATCTTCCATTCGATGAACATGTTGTATCCATCTTGACTTATAATCAGAAATTTTGTTTTCTAAAGATTCCATGTGTAATTCTTCTAAGATGTCTTCATTTTTTTGTGATCTAGTAGTGTGTATCCTGCAGTCCTCCGAAGATATATCATTTCAGCAGATCTAAGTCTCTGTATATCCTTCTGTTTCAACGTCCATACTTCGCTACCATACAAAAGAGTTGGAAGAGCCAGTGTTTTATACACTTTCAGTCTAGAATGCTTTTGGACTAACTGTGGCTTGAAGATAGAATTTATTAACCCTAAAATTCTTAAAAATTTAGATATTTTTGCATTTACATCCTTTTCTTCTTCATATGAGATATTGCATCTTAGATATGTAAAATTATTCACCTGCTCCAAAATTTTATTGTCCAGTACAATTTTACTTCTGACAGGATCTACACCTTGAAATGCCATAATTTTTGTTTTTTCTGTAGATATCTTTAATCCATATTCTTCTGTAATTTTGTTAAGTTCATACAGACCTTTCTGTAGATTATTAATTTTCATTTATTTAGGCGTAGCAGCGCACGCCGGGTATTACTTAGTATATAATAAAATAAGGCGAAAGATGATGTTTGGTTAATTCCAGGATAATTAAAATAAACCAGGATCTCTAATTGGAGATAAAATGGGCGCCATGATACTCGCGAGAACTAGTTGTCGATTTGTGCCCTAAAGAAAATATTAATTGTTGTCCGAATGGAGAATGTTAAAGAGATGATTATTTTCGTAATATTCCCATGATTATTTATTGAGGAACAAACTAAAAATATTTGCAATTTAGTCCGAAGCAACTTTCTATGAGAATACGTTGAACACGAGGCAACTATAACAAAACTTAGATGTAACTTGCTAAATTATGCATTTGCAGCTCGGAGACGAGATTACGAAGTTGGGGGAATTATCGCATCTGCATCCTTTCATAACACTTAAAGTAAAGCATCAACTATTATAATTAGGCAATTTACTACCTTACAAGGATATAAAGTTAGGTTTTATGGACGAATTTATAAAACAATTTAAATTATTGTAACGTTAACAGAGCAGGAACATTCTATATTCAATTGAATTCAAAGCAAGTAAATACGGATACGGAGGGATGTTTCTGATCTCTGACAACAAATTATTTTTAAGTTTTACTTTAAGAAAAGCCGTGTCTCCACCATCGAGCATGCTCTAATTGATGGCTCTTCATCCGAACTATGGTTCGGCATCGGAGTTTCCGCTGCAGAAGACTCTTATGCAGCACAGCCATGTCTAAAAGTTCCCACTCTTTATATGCTTTCCAGAGACCGTCTTTGTTCGAGGACGCCTGTTTCCCAGTGGCCTTTTGAAGAGTCCAAAGACACAAAGTCTATCGATGATGCATCAGGAGACTTCACTGGGATGTTGCTGAATGGAATAGCATGTATTCCAGTTTCCTGCTCCATTTCTCCAGGAACGCCAAGGTTGAACCCGAAGTTTGACTGGAGGCTTTGTCTTGGTGCACCCAGACTTCGTTTTTGTCTGTACCATAGAGAGCTGGGATTTCAGTCGGGTAAATTGGCGTGAGAACTTCTTCCTGATAGTACTGGGAGTTGATTTTGGCCTTTTTAGCTACTCTACGAATCGTCAGTTTTTCATTGTAGCAATATCCCATGATGACCATAAATCCATCGGAGAAACTTTCTCTGCATTTGGCATACCACTTTTGAATATTTTTTCACCCCTTTCTCTATAGTAAATTGCCCGGGGTTTGTTGTAGTCTCCTAGATAAACATATGCTTCATCTAGTGTAACCAAAAATTTTCATTTTTCTCCTGCCAGGTGTTTTTCATAGTTTCCTGCTGTTGGTGCGGCATTCGGCAATGTGACGTGGCAACAATTTATGAACCCTGCTTTTGTGGCGTTTCTCCATGTTTAAATCTTTGCTTACTATGGTGTTTACAGTTTTAAGGGATATTCCCAATCTGTTCGCAATCACCCTTTGCGTGGCTGGGTTACCACCAGAGATAAGGACCTTGGCTTTTCTGATTACATCTGGGGTGCGGGTAGTAGCAGGTCGTGGATTTGCCCGTTTTTTCCCCCTTTTGGAATTAACCGACTCTTTCCCTTTTTATTAAGCACTGAGCTAATTCCACACTTTGACACCATAAAATTACGTTTTTCAAACCTCAATAATCGCGGAATAACTATAATTAGCGTCCCAAAACGGGTCTATCTGATTAGGCATTATGAGAGCAACACGCGTGCGAGTATAACAGAAGCAGCACACTGACTGGTTTGATCATCTCGCACACTCCTGTCCTCACACTCCAACGTCACAATCTACTTGGCAAATCGTTATCAGAGATCGGAAACAACCCTCTGTATATCTCTTGCTTCTTCTGCTGATGATGGGACTAGACCCGAAAGGTCTACTTTACAGAGTCGAGGAGACGGACCTATAAGTTAACAATTTTGTAAGTTTATATTATAATTTTAATTTAATGACTAACATCTCAACGGAATGTTATTGTTAATTTTATTAATGTTGATTAATAATAATGTTAATTTATTCTGACGGAGTTAAGGCTTTAAGGTCTTCTCTTCCAATAAAATAGCATAAATATACAAAATACAGATCAAAATGATACATAAAATATACATGTTGCATTAGTCAACTTTTATAAGATTCATGATGTGTTCTGTTGAGGTATTAATCAAAATTAAAATATAAAATTATGGAATATTCACCTGAAAGGTCCGTCTCCTCAACTTAATGAATTATTTAACTGTAGCGCTTTCAGGACTTGTCCCACCATCGGCAGGATTCAAAACTGGTGTTTCACTGAAGATATGGTAGAGGGGGTTACATGTATTGGGTTCGTTTTCGTTTATCATATTGTCGTTGTTGTGAGCTGCTTTCATGATTTCCATCTCTTCGAGTATGTTTATCTTCGCTGGATTATTTTCTCTGTGCATTACTGTTAGGGTGTTTTAAATATTTAACATGCAATGTCCTTCATGGATAACGTGTTTTGCATAGCTTGATTTTCCTTCTGCGTGAATGAAGTCCGAAAATGTTCTTTAACTCTGATGTTAAAACTTCTGTTTGTTCTTCCTATATAAAATTTGTTGCAGTCCTTACATGCCAATTTATTAACTCCTGTGCTGTGAAAAATGTTATTTCTTCAATGTTATTGTTTATGGTGAGGCAAGTCCTGAAAGCGCTACAGTTAATAATTAATTAAGTTGAGGAGACAGACCTTTCAGGTGAATATTCCATAATTTTATATTTTAATGTTGCATTAAATTGTGATTCAGGGGGTTTTCTGAAAAAAATATTTTTCAGTTACTAATTCTGATATAGGCCTACTGATTACAAAACTGTAGTTTTTTTTCCTATCGCATATCAATTTTTTACAGATACCAGTTTTATAGATATGTTTTTAATGTAGACTAGTTATGTCGTCTTTTTATTCTATCCTCTTTTCACTGGCCTTCCTACACTTCTTGATCCTCTTGACTTGTAGTAATATGCTGCTTTTGGTAATCTTGTTACATTCATTCTTTCTACATGTCTAAATTCTATATTCTTTGATTTTTTTTCATTCAGTGGATGTATACAGTATTTAACTGTGTTTTTATATCTTCATTCTTTAACCGATCCAATCTTATGCAGCGTTTTGTTCTTCTAAGGAAATTCATTTCTAAGCTTTGTATTCTACTTTGTAATTTTTTTGGTCATTACCCAAGTTTCGCTCCCATAAAGTAATGCAGGAATCGCCAATGTTTTATAAAACTCCAATCCAGTATCTCTTCTTGTTTTCTAATTCTGTGTATAGGTTTTAATTCACTTGAAAATAACAGATAAAAAACTGGAATGACGTTATATGTAAGCGATTATTTAAGAACAGTTGTCGATATTAACTTTAGATTAAAGGCCAGTTTCACCAAGAGAGGTAACTGTATTACGTCAGTTTAAGCTATGCATTATACATGGGAAAACTGACGTAATACGGTTACCTCTGTTGGTGAAACTGAACCTAAGTGTGTTATGGACAGGATTAACTTAAGTTATTAACATCATACATTTGTTAGAACTGAGAGTAAGGGTCGGTTTCACCGACAGAGGTAACTGTATTACGCCAGTTTAAGCTATGTATTATATATGGGGAAACCTGGCGTAATACAGTTACCTCTGTTGGTGAAACTGGCCCTAAGAAAGTGTATTTTACTATTCATCATATTTAAAAAAAATATTGGTACAAGATGGAGGAAAACTGAGTTCATATTTAAATTCAGTATGGTTTCAACTCACATACTGTATTAGAAGAGAAACCCCAGGGGAAGTTAAAATTGGCGTACTGGTATTATTAAACATAAAAAATGAATATGTGTACATACAGCCTTCTTTTATATATCAAACATATAATAATAATAATAATAATAATAATAATAATAATAATAATAATAATAATATAATAATAATAATAATAATAATAATAATAATATGTTTTATTTCATTATTCATTAAATCCCACTTGTGAAATCAGCTCAAAATACCTAATTTCAAGAAGTCGTAGCGTAGTGGTTAAGGCAGTGAGCTACAAGCCGGAGGGTCGAGGGTTCAAGTCCCGTTGGGGTCAGGATTTTTAAAACTGACGCAAACCCTCTGGCGGCACTATGGCCCTGGGGTCGACTCAGCCTCTAACTGAAATGAGTACCAGACGCTGGGGGTGAAGGCGGCCGTCACGCAGGGCTGACAACCCGGCTGACATAAAGTGCCGATTGTCTAGAAAAAGTGGGAGCCTTAACCTCCTACTACCCCAAGGGTCTCCGGGCCTGTTGTGGGATCACTTTACTTTTTTTTTACATAAAAAAGATGTTTTATTTATTCTGCCAGAGTTATGGCCCTAAGGCCTTCTCTTCCACTCAACCAGCACAAATTACAAATACATGTTTGCAGTATATTTTAGTGTATATATATATATATATATATATATCTTCCTTCACGGATTAGGCCTTTGCCTGTTCCGATCTCACATCTGTTCAACCCAGCGCTTTCTTAGACTTCCTACTGATCTTCGTTCTCCAGGATTATATATTAGTGCCATCTTTGGTATCCTATCCTCTGCCATTCTTTGCAGATGTTCTATCCAATTATTCCTGTGTTCTTCTATTTGTTGAAAAAAGTGGTTGTACTTTTAGTTCCTCTCTAATATTCTTATTATTGATACGTTCTTCTCTTGTAAAACCTTTCACATTCCGTAGGAATCTCATTTCCGCTGCCTGAATTTTACTTTTTTCTTTTTTTCCTTCAGGACCCAGGTCTCACTTCCATACATCGCCACTGGAAGTGTCATCGTTGAGTAAAATCTTAGCTGCGTATCCTTTCTTACTTTGTTCCTCAGTGTTCGTCTGACTGTGTTCCACAAAAATGTTGAAATGTCTGAATTTTATTATTTATATCTTATTCTTCTTCATAAGTTACATCGCAGCCCAAATACTGAAAGTATGAAACCTGTTCAACACTTTATCTTCTATTACTATTCTTGTTCTTACTGGGTACCTTCCATCGAACGCCATTACTTTAGTTTTTAATTTTGAAAGTATCAATTTCTTACATATATTATTTAATTAATATACTGCTTTTTTGTAGCCTGACCTCTCCGTCAAAAATTAATTCTATATCATCTAAAAAAAAAAGTAAAAAGATCAAAAGTCTCACACGATTAAGCCGGAATATATATATATATATATATATATATATATATATACTAATTATAAAAAAAATTAAAAATACAGTGACGACGACGCCGATGATATAATAATAATAATAATAAATAATAATAATGCTAGGTAATATAAATTAATCAGATAATAACCACCAATTAATACATTTATAATTATAAAGAAAAAGCCGAGATAATTTTAAACCAAAGTTAAACCAAAATTTAAAATAATTTTAAAAGATTGTATATCTGACAGCCCCAGGTTTCCTGCGATAGTGAATTTCAGTTTTGGAAATTTGACCCGTTTCGCTATACGATGGGAACTGATGACTGATTAGATGCTCTATGTTGAGGTATATTAAAGAAGAGATTATGATGTGATCGTGTGTTTAAATTATGGTTGGAAAATGGATGGAGAATGTTAGAAACTTGTTGTAGAAGAATCTATATTAATCCTTGGTTGTAGGACGAAAAATTGTTTGCTGAAATGTAGTATCTGTCTTTAAGGGTGGTGAAAGTGCATTGCCTGAAATACAGTTGTAATTTACAACTTGTTGTGGCAGGCCACGCTATCCTATGAACCTTCTATAATGTCTTTATTCTCTTTTGCTAATTACGTTCTGTGGGTATGCCGGTACATTAGTGTCCACGAGGAAAATACTGGCGTGATAGTTATTCACGCTATGATGTAAAATTTTATCGTATCTCCTGCTTACTACATAAACAATGTTTTTCATTAAGTTTCTCATTTAATTACTTAAATTATTATTCGCTCCAGTAGCTGCCCACATATTAAAATCTCATATGGCTTTTATTTCATGCTTTTTATAGATGCATTAGGTGGCTCCGTGGCGTAAGCAGATAGACGCTCGCCTCTCACTGCTGAGGTTCCTAGATCCAGTCTCGGCCACTCCATGTGGGTTTCGTGGTCGACGAAACGGAGCTTATGCAGGTTTTTCTCTGGATTTCTCCCGTTTTCCCCTGCCACAAATTTCATTCCATCATCTCTCCATACTCATCTCACCCAATTCGTTTCATTTCAATCATCCGCTCCTGTGACAGTGCGTCAGGATTGGTCAGCAGGCACCCTCTAAATACCTTGACCCGACCCTGAGTTGGACACGAGTTGAGGATATGTTTTTTATTTTATAGCTGCGGTTAACGTCTCAGATCGTACCGCGTTAAATCTCTGATACTTTCTGGATGTGTGTAGTCGCGTACTTTTGCAGAGGTTCACTGTTATGACATTAATGTGATTATGTCCACTGCTGTGGTCTCAGGGTAACGTCGCAGCGTGTCTGGGTTCCATCCCGGTTGGGAGAAGTTATCTCAGTGAGGGAGTTTTCCTCGACTATAAGACAAATGTAGGAAAACTTCAAGGTCCAAATGGTCCCCGAACATTATCTGACCATCATAATCATTCATATAATATTCGCCTTGTTAATATGAATAAACCAATGAATGGCGTGTCTTGCCTTACATGTTCATGTTGTTTAGGAGATGGCCTGGAATTGAACTGATCATTCATCCAGAAAGGCCTTCCACATCCTTGTATGGTCAAAACATTATGTATGTACCAGAGTAATAAACCTCTCCCGACAGGTTGAAGGAAGAGATGAGATGATGAGTCCCGTTAAAGATGTGTGATATATAGTCTCGCGCCGTATCCGAACGGTTTAAGGCATGGTGCTTTGGTGCAAAGCTTCGACACTTGCGCTTATTCGAGTTTCAGTGGGGAATTTTTTTTCTCGTGAAATTTCGGCCACTGTAGAACCTATGCCCACCCGACATCGTGAGGAATTTGGGTAGCTACGATATGTGGCGGCTGCAGGTTGGGAAAACTAGTCGGTTTGGGACCCGACATACGACCACATATCACTCCAATACTGACTAGATGATCATCCGCCTCTGTGATTAACACATTTGGATGTAAGGCAGCACCTTGCTGGTAGGCCAAAGATCTTCTAGACCTGTCACGCCATACATACAGGGTGATTACAAATGATTGGAGCGATTTCATGATTTTATGGTAGCTGTAGTATTCGACATATTTTCACGAACTTT